>KN805452.1:7500-18920 GCA_000818945.1 Schizochytrium sp. CCTCC M209059
CGCCCATGCCGCCGTTGGATTCGCCTCTGCCCTTGCTCGACTTTGTTCATTCAATCCAAGGTGGACGCGAGTTGGAGGAGACTCGTCATGGGCCACGTTTACCCAGAGCGCAGCCGCCTCAAGCACACCGTCGTGACCAAAGACCGCTGCGTGGCGGTAGGTGTTTCCCTCGGAGAACGTCAGCCAACGTCAGTTTCCCAAGGGCCGACGGCGAGGAATGCTTTTTTGTCGATGTGCAAAAAGGATCACAGAAGACGAAGCAAGTGCTCAAAAGCTCTCACGATGCAGTGCCACATGCAGATGGATCGACAAGGGCCTCCGTGCGCTTAGCAAAACGAATGCCAAATTGTAGAAATGGAACGATCGAAGATTCCGTTTTCACAGACCTGTAGGTGCGTATGCTTCTTTCTGAAGTTGAGCGGTAAGCGGCTACACGACTTGTGTTCGTCTCTGTCTGGGTTTCTCCTCTCCTCAAAGGAGCTTGCGTCGCGTGTATTTTCCACGTAAACAACAACAGCGAGAACCAAAGTGGCCAAGAACTCCTCAGATTGGTGCAGCTGTCAAGGATCGCAAAGTACCAGTCGTCTTGTCGTGTTGGTGGAGAAAGCGAGGAATGCTTTAATTTCCTAGACGGAAGCTCGAATTGTTTTTTCCTCAAGATCAGAACTTTGGTAGCACAAGCCATGCCCCTATTCCAACTGTTGTCAGCCAGGCAGGAGTCTTGCCAGTCTCAAGAAGGTAGAATACTTGTTTGGAGCAATTATCCTGCCACGACGACCGCGTGACAGCTAAAAAAGAGTCAGGTAGCCAGACGCAACAGTAAAGAGATGAAGTCTTAGGCAGACGAGATGTCGAAATCTCCATACATAGGAACGTGCCAAACAGTCATACATCCCTCCCGACAAGAGAGCAAAGACACATTGCCGAGAACTCCGCGTAGTCTGGATTTAGTCCACAAGATGTTATCCCATAATCAATGTTCGATACGCGCCCGTATTTTGTTCTGTTAAATTATGACCGTACTGACTTCTTTGAGTCGACGACACAGTTTCCGGGTTTCATCGAGCGTCCATACCTTGTCTATACCCTTGTCGGCAGAGCAATCCACGGCTCTATTTCATCATGTGGCTCTCTCGCAGACCCATTTAATTGAGATCGAGGCCGAGAACAAGGCCAAGGCCAAGGCCAAGGCCAGATCTTCAGACCTAGACAACTCCTCTTCTTCTGCAGCTCTGCCCCCTCGCAGTCCGCGCCCGCTCTCAGCCTGGCCATGCTTCAAGTTCCTCGCTCGCGATGGCCTGCATCTCTCTATCTCCAACAAAAGTGGTCCTCCACGGCTGAAAATGCCCCACTGTGCCGCGCGTATTCCGCACTTGCAGCCGCGCGCATTCCGCACTTGCAGTCGCGCGCATTCCGACTTGCGCCGCCTGCCCGGAACGACCCTATCCGCACTTCTCTGTCAGTCAGGCCAGACAGGGCGGGGTCACACAAAGAGAGAGAGAGACTCGGAGAGAGAGAAAAGAAACAGGGCGAGAGACGAGCAGCAGAGCCAGAAGCGGCGGTTGCCTTGCGCGGCCACGTGGCGGCGCAGACGCGAGCGGGCGCGGACGCGCGGCGGCAGCGGCGAGGGCGCGCGGCGTCTGGGCGCGGCGAGGCCCCCGGCGCGGCGAGGCGCGGCGAGGCCGGCGCGGCGAGGCGCCCTCGCGCGCAGAAGGCGGCGGAGAAACTCCGGTAGATTGATAGATATCCGACGGCGGTCGCCTCCTACACGCACGGTGACAAGTTGGCAGACAGCCAGCCAGCGAGCGAGCGAGCGAGCGAGCGGGCGGGCGGGCGAGCGGGCAGGGCCAGAGCGGCGAGAAGGGCCGGCGTAGAGAGGGACGGGCAAGATGCCGCTCCGCCTCGAGATCAAGAAGCTCCTGTCGTCGAGGTCTGACCGCGTCAAGAGCTGCGACCTGCACCCAGACGAGCCGTGGGTGCTGTCAGCGCTGTACAATGGGCACCTTTTCATCTGGAACTTTCTGACCCAGACCGTGGTTAAGAGCTTCGAGGCCGCCGACCAACCGATCCGCTGCGCCAAGTTCATTACACGCAAACAGTGGATCATCTGTGGTTCCGATGACATGATGATCCGCGTCTTCAACTTCAACACCCTGGAAAAGGTCCGCGAGTTCGAGGCGCACCTGGACTACATCCGATACATCGACGTCCATCCCACGCAGCCTTACGTGATCTCTAGCTCGGACGACATGCAGATTAAGCTCTGGGACTGGTCCAAGGGCTGGGCCAATACGCAAATCTTTGAGGGCCACGCCCACTACGTGATGCAGGTCAAATTCAACCCCAAGGACAGCAACACCTTTGCCTCTGCCTCCTTGGACAAGAGCGTCAAAGTGTGGAGCATCGGCTCCCCACTCCCGAACTACTCGCTCGAGGGCCACGAGCGCGGCGTCAACTGCATCGACTACTACCTGGGCAACGACAAGCCCTACCTCGTGTCGGGTGCCGACGACAAGACCGTCAAGATCTGGGACTACCAGACGAAGAGCTGCGTGCAGACGCTCGAGGGCCATACGAGCAACGTCAGCGCCATCTGCTTCCATCCCAAGCTGCCTATCATCCTCTCTGGCAGCGAAGACGGCACGATCCGCATCTGGCACGGGACTACGAACCGCCTCGAGACCACTCTCAACTACGGCCTCGAGCGCTGCTGGTCGCTCGCTGTGACGGCCTCGAGCAACAAGGTTGCGGTCGGCTACGATGAGGGCACCATCGTCATCACCCTCGGCCAAGAGATGCCCGTCGTGTCGATTGACCTCAACGGCAAGCTCCTCATGGCCAACAACAACGACATTGTCTCGGCTAACATGCGCGGCATCGCCGCCTCGGGTGTCAGCGACGGCGACAGCATCGACTTTTCCACCAAGGACCTTGGCTCGTGCGAGATTTTCCCGCAAAAGCTCATGCACAACAACAACGGTCGCTTCGTGGCCGTTTGTGGCGACGGCGAGTACATCATCTACACCGCCCAGGCGCTGCGCAACAAGAGCTTTGGTTCAGGTCTCGACTTTTGCTGGTCCTCGGATGGCACGGGCGACTACGCCGTTCGCGAGAGCTCCTCGCGCGTGCGCATTTTCAAGAACTTCAAGGAGGCGCAGACCTTCAAGCCTCCCTTCTCCGCTGAGGGGCTCTTTGGTGGAAACCTCATTGCCATTACCGGCAACGAATTTGTCGTCTTTTACGACTGGACCGAGTGCCGTCTCGTCATGCGGATCGATGTTGCGCCCACCAATGTCTTTTGGTCGACGGACGGTGAGCAGGTCGTCCTGGCCTGCGAGGACTCGTACTTTGTCCTGCGCTGCGACCAGGACGCCATTGCTGAGGCCTTTGCGTCCGGCAAGGCCAGCGCCGAGGACGGTGTCGACGACGCCTTTGAGCTCATGCACGAGATCCCAGAAAAGGTCGAGTCTGGCCAGTGGGTCGGTGGATGCTTCTTGTACACGAACGCGGCAGCGCGTCTCAACTACTATGTGGGCGGCGAGGTTATGACTCTTTCGCACCTGGACCGTAAGATGTTTTTGATGGGCTTTGTGGCGCGCGAAAACCGCGTCTTTCTCATTGACAAAACGCGCACCATTGTCACTTACACGCTGCTCGAGACGGTCCTGCAGTACCAGACCGCCATTGTCCGTCGTGACTTCGAAACGGCCAACAGTCTGCTGGAGAACATTGATGTCAGCAAGTATAACGACATTGCCCGCTTTCTCGATTCGCAGGGATTCAAGGAGTTTGCGCTCCAGGTCGCTCAGGACTCAGACCTCAAGCTCGATCTCGCCATCGAGCTGCAGGAGCTCGAGACGGCCCTCAAGATCATGCGCGAGGATATTATCCCGAGCGGCATGGCCGATGAGGTCGAGATGCAGGCGCGTTGGAAGCAGCTCGGCGATCTCGCCCTCTCGCGCGGTAAGCTCAAGCTCGCAGAAGAGTGCTCACGCAGTGCCGACGATTTTAGCGGACTCTTGCTCATGTACTCGTCCTCAGGCAACCTCGACGGCATCACTGAGCTCTTGCAGCGGGCTGAGGAGGCCGGTCGCGCAAATATTGCCATGCTTTGCAGCCTTCTTCTCGGCGACGCCAAGCGCTGCATCTCCATTCTTGGGGATGCCAACCGTAACGCAGAAGCCGCCTTCTTTGCGCGCACCTATGCTCCATCTGCTGTGCCTGCGTGCGTCGCTGCCTGGAAGGAGGATCTCCGTCAGGTCAACCCTCGCGCCGCACAAGCACTCGCGGACCCGCAGGAGAATCCTGCCCTCTTTCGCGACCTTGACGCCGCACTTGATGTCGAGTCCAAGGTTGACTCGCTTCGCGCCGGCAAGGTCGCCCCGGCGCAGCTCTTTCCGCAGATGATGGCCAACGCCGATACGGAGCTCGTCGCCGCAGTCAAAGAGCATGGTCCCGGCGCCCTCGAGAGCATCTTGGGGCCGTACATGCAGGGCTCGTCCGTGACGCTTCCGCCCAAGTCGTCGCCTATGATGCAAGCGCAGGAGCCGCCCCTCATTCCCGAGGCTTTTCCCAACGACGAGGTAGATGAAACCAGCGCATTAGAGCAGGAGCAGGAGCAGCAGCAGCTGGAGGAAGAGGAGGCTGAGTTGCGGGCGCAGGCAGAGGCCGAGCTCCGGGCTCAAGCCGAGGCCCAAGCCCAAGCCGAGGCCCAAGCGCAAGCGCAAGCGCAAGCCGAGGCCGAGGCCCAGGCTCGAGCTCAGGCCGAAGAAGAAGAAAAACAGCGTGCCCTTCTCTTGCAGCAGCAACAGCAGGAGGAAGCGCGGCGTCTGCAGCAGGAGGAGGAAGCGGCTCAAGCCCGGGCCCAGGCCGAGGCTCAGGCGGCGGCAGCAGCAGCAGCAGCATCAGCATCTGCTGCCCCAAGCTCAGACAATCTGGGTCTTGGCGCCGACGACGACCTCGATGCTGAGCTCGAAAAGGAAATTGGCGACGATGACGACCTCCTCGGCGGCGACGATGACGTCGACCTTGACGACGATGATGGCGACTTTGAGGACTGGTCATAAATAACCGATCGATCCTCAACATGCCTTTTACGTGGCACACACCCTCCCACCCTTAAGAAAGTGAATGTAGTAGCGCTCTTGATCGCCGTATTTCTAAAAACAACGTCTCTCGAAACGTGGGAACCAATTACTTTACTTGTGCCTTGCTCCATCTAATACCTTTGCCACGATTCCTTTGCTGTCATTCGTCGCAACACGCCCCCCTTTGCATCGTGTATCCAACAGTGACGTCTGGCCTGGCTCTTGCGCGCGAGGCTCTTGCGCACAAGACTCTGGCGCGCGATGCACAAAAGAATGCAGACAGTAACGATGATGAGGATGATGATGATGATGATGATGATGATGTGTCAGATCAGATCAGATTAGGCTAGGCCTAGATCAGATCAAATCAACATCGACTTCTGCGCGGCGACAGCGCGACGGCGCGGTGGGGCGGCGCGGCGGGGCGGCGCGGCGTGGCGAGGCGCGGCGCAGTGACAGCGCGGCGAGGCGCCTGCAACGAGAAGGCAGGCAGATAGATCCCTCGGACGCAAGCCGGCGAGGTGGAGATGGCGACCAACTCTGACCGGGCGGCGGAGCCGGCGCCCGCAAGCAGTAACGAAGAGGACGCGGGCGGCATCGGCATGGACGCAGGCGGCGTGGACGCAGGTGCAAGCGGCCCTGGACTGGGCGCAGAGCTCGAGGTATACCTGGACCCGACGTTTGACGCCCTCGAATACTCGCGGTCTCTGACGGATAACCGTGGCGAGGGCGCCGAGGACTGTCTCCGTAGGCTCCAGCGGCAACGCGCAAGCGTGGAGAGCGCGCTGTCGACGCATGTGGCAGAGCACAATGAAGAGCTCATGGCGAGACTTGCTGGCACGGAGGCCTTGCGCGCATCGGCTCAGGTAAACAAAGAGCACGCAAGTGCGCTGTCGGCTTCTCTCGGACGGCTGACCCGCGACGTTTCGGACCCCTTTCGCGCCATGAAGCGCGATGCCGCCAAGCTACGCAACCTCCAGCAAGCTTGCAAGGTCCTGGACCGCACACGAAGATTTCTGGCAGAAATTCTTAAACTCAAGGTTCTCCTCTTGGGCGAGAAGGACCGTGCCAAGGATCCGGCCAAGCTCGTGCGATCGGACCTGAGGTTGCCCACGTCGGGACGCGAACTTGCCCGGGCTGCCCAAATGTTGCACGAGATTGAATACCTGTTAGCAAGCGGGGACTTGGGCGGCCTTACAATTGTCGATCGCGAGCGCGACTGGCTCATAATGGCGAGCAAAGGCTTGCGGTCGCGCACGGAAGCCGTGCTCAACAGAGCCATTACCGAGCTTAACCAGGTTGAAGCGGCCGCAGCGCTGCAAGCCTTTTTCAACCTGGGCATTCTTTCGTCTCGCGTCGAAGCCGCAGTTGACTGGGTCGTGAGCAAGGTCGCCGAGGAGACCAGCGATGCGCTCGATGCCCACACGCTCAGCGAGGCCGCCGAGCAGCGTCGCGAAAAGCGCGAAAACCCGGGCCTCAATGCGTCTGCAGATGGCGCAGCGAAACAAGGAAAATCAACGCTTGGAAGCGGGGGTTTGCTTGGCAACAACCGTGGGAAATCGCGCGCTGGCAAATCATCTGGAAAGATCAAGCCTTCGAGCGGCGAAGAAGCCGAGTGGCGGGAGGCGCTCTGGGACCGTGTCAAGGCGCAAGAGGCAAGCATTCGCATGTGGTCTCTCCGCGTATGGAATTTGCAGCGCGTTCTTGCCAAGAAGCGTGACCCTGTGACCCATGTCTGTTTCGCAGACCAAATTCTCGAGGCTGGTCTTGTCTCGCAACAGCGTCGCCAGCAACAGCAGCAGCAGCAGCAGCAGCAGCAGCAGCAAAAACAACAGGATCCATCGCAAGAGCAGCAAAGAGGTAAACCTTTGGCAGGTGCCAATAACGATAATGGTCGAGCTTCCGTGCCCAAACGCCGGCACCGACCCGAGACCGTGTACGAGAGGTATTGGCGACTCATGACTCAGGCTGTGCACGGCGAGATCGAAAAAGCATCTCGTTTATACCCCTTTGTGCGAAACGAGCTTGGTGTCCAGCGGTACCCCAAATTGCGAGCCATGTTCCGCGCACTTCCTGGCAAGCTCGCGCAGCGAACAGCTGGCAAATCGGTACCGAGCGTCGGCGGATCGAATGAGGAGGTTCTCGCAATGGTGCGCGCGCTTCAGCCGCTCCTAGAGTGGTTTCTTGCACAATCTTTACGGCGACTCAATCAGCCGGTCGAGCTTATGTTTCCTGAAGTCGAGTCCGCCCGCGCACTCGCCGCCAAACAGAATCTTTTGCCGACGCGGAATGACGTTCTTACCTTTGCAGCAACGCTGTCCAGCGAACTGACTGCGGCTCAGAACGACGTCGATCTCGCCAGTGCGCTCAGCAAGGGCGCGAGTAGCGCCGTTGGATCCTTTGCCGCCAAGGCCGACTACATAATCGTGCACGACCCGGACGCTTTTGTCTTTCCAGGCGGACCTGCGTCTGCTTCCCAAGGGGGTTCCGGTGGTCATTCTGGTGGAGGCACGAGCACTGCTGGCAGTAGCGCCGGTGGCACGTCAGGTGGCGGTAAGCGAGATGGAGGAGCGGGAGGCGCAGCTTCAGGGGCGCGCACGCCCGCACAGGCGCATAACGTTGCGGTGCTTTCGCTTGCGCTCAAACTCGAAGCTCTTGTTGCAGACATGCCCGAGAAAACCACGTCTGCAAAATTGGAAAACCGCGACCTGGTGGTGCGAGCCAAGAGTGCGGCCTTGCGCGGGGGTCTCGAGCGTCTCAATGAGGTGGTGCGCTCTTTGCTTGGCGACTACTTGGCAGGCGCCGCGCGCGCACTTGACCATGCTCTTTCCCGGATCCACCAAGAGGACTTTTGCCGCGGAGCAGATGGCGACATGGAAGCTGAGTCACCCTACTTGAGTGCTTTCGAGCGTGCTGTGACGACCCTTCGCAGAGAGCACCTGGAAAAGCTGCCCGTGGAGTTTGGCATTGTGGCGTCCATGTGCCAGATGCTACAGGCTCGAGTTGTGTCCATGTACTCGCGTCACATCTCTCTTGTGCGTCCACTTGATGCGCAGGGTCGCCTTCGTCTGGCGCGTGACTTGGCACAGTTTGAACTGGCCGTCACCCCACTTGCGCTCACCTCCTCTGCCAGACTTCAGGATATTGGAGACCCTTACACGGAGTTGCGCGGCGTGCGCGAGCTTCTTTTCGCAACAAGCGGCGACGATTCGCCTACGGCGACGGATGACACGGTGCAAGCACTCCTGAAGTTGGCTCCAAAGCTACGATTTTCGACGCTAGTGCAGAGCATCTTTGCGGATGCGCCCCCAGAGTTGCGTTCTCTTGCAAGCTTTGCACAGCAGGCGCGGGGAAGCAAGTTTGCCCCGATGGCTCCTGGCGAGGACCTTGAGCTCGCATACAGCCAAGCGCTTGATCGTCTTGAGCTCGAAGCATTGGAAAGCAAACCTATCGCCAAAAGAGCGGGCTCGGAAGCATCTCTGAAATCATCATCGTCAGCTTTTCAATCTGCGGTCGAAGGTGCCACCTCTCTGACCGTGGGAACGCATCTCATCGAACCGCGTAGTTTGCAAAAGCTAATCCGCGAACACGCTGCAGCCTCGATGGACAAGTACATGCAAATATTGAGCGCTCGCGATGGTAGCTCGGGAGATTATGCGGGAGAGGGCAAAGATGCTGTCTGCCCTCAGTACCGTATTCTAGACAGCTTGCTGTCGCAGGTATCGGCGCAGCAAAGGTCCTAATTCTTTTCTGTGTGCTTGTATGGGGGGGTTAGAATATCAACCGTACCAATTTTTAAGAGAAATAGAGAGAATTTGAGAAATTTTTACGTTTACTTGCCAAAAGAGTAAATTGAGTCCTCGTTGTTCGGAAGAGAAGAAGAAATGTTTGAGCCTCGATACGAAATGCGCTTCTCGCTCACCGGCTCGGATAGTGTATTGTAGATTGGAGAGACAGAGAAGTCCTCTCTGGCTTGCTCTCCTACATGCACACGACGAGGTCCGTTTTTATTATAAAAGGCTAGTTTGCTAACGCATCTCGCGCGACAGGACAATCAAAGAGGCGCAAAAAAAATAAAATTATACCATTGTTGGTCGCTATGATGAGGGTGACGTTGCTGATGAGGAGGAAGAAGCGGAAGGTTGTGCCAGCGAGCCTAGAGTGCTTCGCAATTGGAGCTCGGCGGCCTGAGTGAGCGGTAAATTGCTAGGAATTGTGAAGTTGATGCGAGGGAAGCTGCGAGGAAAGCACATGTAGATGGCGCTTCCACCATAGGCAAAAAGAGCAATTTCCTGTCCGCGCTCGACGTGCGTGCCCTGTTGAACTTGGAGCTGGACGCTCCCAATAAGAGGTCCTCCGACGAATGCTACCAAGAAATTTCCCCACGAAGTGACAAGCTCCATGACGACACGCTTGTTTTCACCGAGAGTGTCAATAAATGGATGTTCAATGCCAATTGGCTTGGTCGTATGATAGGCGATGCCACCGTGCCAAATGCGACCGATCGTGGCGTCAAGAGGAGCGTAAGCTCGGTGAATATGCCGTGGATGCAAGCGCACACAAATGACGTCACCGCCTTCCATGTCGGCAGCGAAGTCAGTCTCGTCTCCGCCAAGGAAGTCGTGCATGTTGAAGACTTTGTTTTTTACGACGAGACCGCGCACCATTTCCCAGGGACGAAAAAGCATGTAGTGGGCGTCGGCCATGGCCGAGATGACGCGAGCGCCGTCGGCATTCGGGTCCGGGCTCAGAGGTCTGTGAGCTTCGAGGTCGATGGCGCGATAAAAGAAGTCGTTCATGCTGGTGAAGGCCTCGAGGGGCTTGACGCACAAACTGGTGTCAACCTCGTAGGTCTCGATGAAACGCGGGATGAGCGCAGCACTTTCGGGACGCGTCCAGGCTTTACCAAACTCGACGGAGAGCGCGACGAGACTTGCGCGCATCATTTCGAATCGATCAAAGCTAGGGTCGCCCGTCTCGAAGGCATCGTCGCCGTCCCCATAGATGCGTCTGTAGACGATGCGCATGGTCTGGTCGTCGGGCGAGCGAAGGATAGCCTTTTCGAGCAGAGGGATGAGCTCGGCCTGTGCCTGTGCCTTTGCCTCGCTGGCTTCGCCTTCCTTGTCCTGCTTTTCCAGCGCTGTCAGCTTGCGCAGGCCCTCAAGAATACGCGTTGCGAGCGCCTCCATCTCGTCCGTGGCGAGCGCCGATGCCTCCATTGTGCTTTGGCTAACGTTGCGCTGCGATTCCTGCTTCGCTCTGCTTCGCTCTGCTTCGCTCTGCTCCGCTTTGCTACGTTGCAGCGCGTGCGGCGCGTGTGCGCTCCCCCGCGCTCAGCAGCTGCTCGTTCACTTGCTCGCTCGCTCGCTCGCTCGCTCTGATACTTTACAACTGTTTAAGATTCCGTGTGCACTGCTGCATTTTGGTTGAGAACGCACACATCAGTGTCGAGAACCCCTCGCCATATCGACTTTGCGCGCTTCTCTTTTTGGCCCGCGTTAAACTTCTTGCATTCGTTACCTGGCCGGATCGCTTCCACGCGCTTCATTCTTTCCTGCGAAGTCCGCGCCATCTCATCATCATCATCGTCCAGCCGACTCGAACTCCGCGAGGCGCGGAGTTGGCGTTCTTGTCAAGTCGCCCACGGCCACATCTGTCCTACTCGTGCCTCCACTTCCTGCGTGCTTCTGGGGGCGGCCGACCCCTGGAGGATAGACGTACGGAGGGAAGGCGTCCATTTGCGCGCTTCCCGGCGGCACGCGCGAGACTGACAATGGCCAGGGTGCGCGCTCGAATCCAAGTTCCCCGCCCGCCCGGGGGTCATGGAGTTAAAAATCACGCATTCCGCGCCGTCCGGACGGCCCCAGCCGGGCAGGCTTCCCGCCCCCCTGTTTTTTGTTTGTTGTGTTTTTTCAAAGAGAAAGGAAAGAGCGCATGGGCGAAGGAAGGGCACGAAGGAAGGAAGAATTGTCATTAAAGTCTCGCAGCAGATACCTACGATGAGGAGGGATTGACGAAAAAAGGAATTGTCGAAGGACTGTGAAGAACCGAATGATGAACGAATGAATCAAGGAAGGAAGGAAGGAAGATTTGCAGAAATTGCGCGCACGTTGCTGCACGGCAGGCATGTTGACTTCGAATTACGCGCCACTGGTGTCGCACGTAGACAATCGGGCACTCCGCGCAGCAGGCTGGCTGGCCGTCCGTCATCCGTCGTGGCATTTCCCATGACTCTCTTCCGAGCACGAATCCGTCGCCACTTCGCTCAACATCTAGCATCCCACCGTCTTCCCTCGCCCCCCCCCCCCCCCCCCCCCCCCCCCCCCCCCCCGC
>KN805452.1:18970-63622 GCA_000818945.1 Schizochytrium sp. CCTCC M209059
CCCCCCCCCCCCCCCCCCCCCCGCATGCTCCGCGCCGCGTTCATCATGGCCAACTCCACCGACCGTCGACATTTTCATCACGGCCGCCACCTCCTCCACCTTGGGCAGGCAGGCAGGCAGGCAGGCAGGTCTTTCATTCTCCGCGCGTGCAGCAGCAGCTCGTACCACTCTTTCCTCGCGGCCGCGGAGGGTGCTGTTGCGGCGCGAGAGCAAGTTTCCGCACGTGCCGCCAGCCATGGCAGCTCGTCTGCGAGCCTGTTTCTGCATGCTCTGTGCGTGCGCATGAACGAAAGAAAGAAAGCCACTGCATGTGCGTGCCGGTATAGAAAGAAATAACCGTCTCCGGCGCGGCGCGGGAGCTCGTTGCGGAGGCGCCAAGCTCGCCCGAAAACCCCGCACGCACGCACGCACCGCACCGCCGCCAGCCTCTGGCCGCGGCAGCGTCGAGGCCCGGCTGTCCGCCCGCTGGCCTCGCGTCCTCGCCGCAGACATCCCGGCCTCTCGGCGCGCGGTCGAATCGGTGAACTCGGCCCCGACCTCCTTCCTGCACACGCGCCTTGAACATACACAGCGACAACACCAAATAGCACATCGCGTAACACGACACAACGCAACACAGCACAGCCGGCTCCGCAGCGCAGCGCGTGGAGGATGGAAGGTCAAGGACGCGGCCGGGGGCGCGCAGCGCGGCCGCCAGCCGGAGAAGACCGAGCGGGTGAGTGCGGCCGCGGCAGGAGATTAATTGGGTTGTCTGGCTGCCTGAGAGATGGATGGATAGCTACGTAGCTAGCTAGCTACAGGCGGTACAGTGGCGCGGCGTGGAGTCGGCTCGAGTTGGGCTCGCTGGACCGGATCGACTCGGTCGCCGGGTCTCTCAAGCCGCCACGGCCGCAGCGGCTTTGCACGTAATACACATCAATCTTCTCCCTCGCCTTCGCTCGCGCGCTCCTTCGCCCGGCACGAGGGAAAGTCCCGCTCCGCTCCGCGCGCAGCGAGAGTCACGAACCTCGCGTGCCGCGAGCCTCTTTCGTCTCGGTCTCCGAGACGCGCGCGGCAAGGGCCTCGCGGCGCGCGCTTTCTCCGACCCAAGACAGAGAGCAAGTAGTAGTAGCAGTTAAATGTGCAGCGCCGGTTGGGTAAATGGCGGTTGCCCCGTCGCACGCGCGAGCTCGCTCGGGAGGGTTTCTTCTCGCTTCTCGCTTCTCGCTTCTCGCGCGTGGGTTCTCACGCGGGCGGGCGTCTCGCCGCCGCGCGTCGCAGTCTTTGGCGCGCGTGCGGCTGCGGCCGGCAGCGGTGCAGGTCGTCGGGAGCGAGCGGCAAGCTGCAGAATGCGCAGCAGCAGCCAGAGGCGGAGAAGGGAGACCGAAAGAAAGAAGGGGTGGACCACGGCGGCTGTGGGTGTGTGTGTGCGCGCGCCAAAGAAGTGCGGCCCCGAGCCGCTGTGGCGCGGACCGCGGCGCGACTCGGCCCGACTCGAGGGGGCCCGCGCCACCGCTTACGAAAGGCCTGGCGCAGGGTTGATGCCGCGCGCGCGAGATCGTCGGCCGGGAACCAAAACCCGAACGGAGGAGGCCGAAGAAGAAGAAGAAGAAGCACCAGCAATAGCAGCAGCAGCAATAGTAGCGGCAGCAGTAGTAGCAGGAGCACAAGGAGCCCTGAGCTCGTGAGACGAAGGCAGGCAGACGAAGATGGCGCGCTCGTGGACAGTCGTGGCGAAGGCCGTGGCGCTCGTGATGGCGCTTGTGGCGCTGCAGTCCGAATCCGCAGTCGCGTGGAATGACTGCACGGACTTCACGACGCGCAAGACGTGCAGGAAGCAAAAGGCGAACGACTGCTACTGGAAGAAAAAGAAGTGCCGCCAAAAGGACAATGTCTACTTTGTTGGTAACTCGTTTACCATCTATAGGATGGTCAAGCCCAAGAGCGACATGCCAGCACTCGTCCAGACTCTCGCCAATAAGGGCAGCGTGGGCAAGTGGGCAATCGACTCGTACGCCAAGGGTTCCACGTTTCTGAAGGACCACATCAAGAACGATGACCTCGTGGATGAAATCTTTTCTCGCAATCGGACGCTTCTGGTGCTGCAGGAGCAAAGCCAGGTCCTCGGTGGGTCGGAAAGTCTTTGGAGGTCTTACTCGCTGAATCCGACTCTTAAGTTTGCCGCCAAGGCCAAGGAAAAGGGCATTCGGGTCATGCTGTACGAGACCTGGGGCTACGGGAATTCGTACACATCATTTCAGAACAATCTCGATACAAACTACGCCAAGCTTGCTGAAGCCGCCGGTGTCGAGCTGTGCCCCGTCGGCAAGGTTTGGCGCAAGGCGTACGAAGCGTACGGCGACAACTATCTGGACCTTTACTACACTGACAAGAAGCACCCTTCGTACCTGGGTCATTATCTCGTTGCTAGCACCTTTCATGCCTGCATCCACGGTGAGTCCCCGGAGGGCATTCAATTCTATCCGAATGACGTTACCGAGGCGCAGGCGGCCGAAATTCATGCCTGGGTCAACGAGGTGATTCTTGACGCCTGAGCTGATCTCCTCTCTGCCATCATCCATGTGACTGTGCGCTGCTGCCTGCTGAAACGAGTTCGACGCTCTCGCCAGCGCTTTTCCTTTTATTTTTGCCATTGATTGACTTTTCGCCTATGTATAAATGCATTTGGATGACTTTTTCCTGCCACAAGTCCCTCTGTCAACTGGTTAGCTCCAGGAAGGGTGTACCTCGACGAGAGAGCGAATTGAATTTGGTAGCGAACCAGGGGCCACACGCGTGGCTGTGAGCTGCGCGCAACCGACGACGGCGAAAAGCACGAAGGCCAACAGGTGTGGCGCTGCCGTTATGCGTAGCGATTATCCGAGCAAAGATTTGAGATAGGCCTAAATTGAGTTTCTCCGGCGGGTACTGCGGCGCTTCTTGCTCACAGTTCGCTCATTATCTGTCTATGCGAGGCAAGGCGCTCTCGACCTTCCACCACATCTTGCCGTCAGATCTCGTCACAAGTCCACGCGCTAAGGGCTTGCAATCTGCAAGAGCCACGATTCGATTCGATGGAATATAATCTTGATAATTGTTGTTGCTTGGTTCTGACAACGTGAGATTTGCGTCTTCGTCTTCGTCTTTGTCTTTGTCTTCGTCGTCGCCGTTCATTGCTACCTGCGATAAAGCACCTGCGGAGGATCATCGGATGCATTTAAGATTTGCATTCGAATATCCCGATGATTTCTAATGTGGATTATAATCCACTTTAGAACCTTTGGAAGGTGGTGCATCTAAAAAAGAATGTTGTATTGTGGATTAAGGGTGACATTAAGTACCCTGATTCTGCCCGTTTCTAGAGTCTCTAGCCCATTCACGTCTTCGCTTTTGGAGATGACACTGTGTCTGGTTGCTCAGTCTTGCCCAAGGTGCCACACGAAATCGGCCCAAGGTTGTGCGACAGTTTGTTTACCTTTTTTCGGAGATGGCAAAGTCGCTTTGCCTGCTGCCCTGCTCGACGCTCAGTTTGCGGGCTATTCAGGGCGCGTACCCAAGCCCGCGGCTGCGTACAGGCCTTCTAGCAGGTCGCTTGCGCTGGTGAACGAGGCCGAGTGGCCTAGCCCGCCGGCGCAGCAAGCACCACGCTCAGCACGAGCTGCGAACACGACATCTTCGTGGAACCTGCGATCTAACCATCACTCTAACCATCGCAACCTGGCCGAGGGAACGCAACCTGGCCAAGCGCAGGCAACGCGACGCAACGGAGAACCTGAAGGATCGATGGAAGCCGTGAGGTGCAATGCGTGCAACGAATTTGGTCACAAACGTTCAAATCACAAGGATTGTAGAATGAACAAGAAACGTCGAACAGACTCTGCCGTCGATGGGCCATCGTCTTCGAACACCTCAAGCACGGTATGCGACACCAACTTCCAGAGTGGTCCATCCCGTACCGCGTCTTGTGAGCTGGATCTGACACGGCCCAGCGAGGCCGACTCCTCTCCCGAGCAAGCACCGCGCCCAGCTTGAAGGATCGGACGAGCGATAAGTCAGCGCGTTCCACTGGGCTTACGCTGCCTCTCCTGCCTTATCATCGTCGGCCATTCCTTGCGCTTACACAGAGGAAGATCGGAAGCTTCTCGCCTCCCGACTTCCTCTTTGGAGCGCCTATCACTCGCGTCTTAAGTCAAGTGGGATTTTCGTCCCTGTCCGGCTAACACGCTCATTGGTGCAGTATTACTACAGCGCCTCAAAGCAGGGGGTGGATGGCCTTGATGATTACTCAGAGCGCTTTGACACTCGCGCTTTGAAAACCAATTGGGAGACTAAGGTGGTAATTGGCATGGTTACCGACGTGCTGATCAATGCGCTGATCGTGTGGCGGATCATTATTACATCGAACAAACTCGGTGGCGAATGGCAGAGTTTGAAAAAATTCCAACAAGATTGCTCAAGGAGCTGCCAGGTCAGCGATTTTGTGCAGCAGGTTACGCTGGGCCTTCTCGCCAAAGCGAGTGGGCTCAAGCGGGGCCTTTCAAACGAACATGTCATTGGCAATGCAACGGCGTTGGGACGGCCGGAACAGGAGAATAATGGCCATGTCACCACAAGGAGGCTCACAAATGACGAACATGCCAAGCTGAGAATTTCGAATGGAAAGCGTGACGTCATTCAAAGCGCGAATACGAACAGTGTGAAGACACTTCGTCTCAGCGGGAATTCTCATCCAGAGGTAGGGTGCAACCAGAAACGATGCGTGGTGTGTGGCGAAGGATCCCGAAAGCGTTGTAGTTTCTGTAATGTTACCCTCCACGTCAGGCTAAAAACCTCAACAAGCCAGACCAAGACTTGTTGGCGGCAGTGGCATGAGGATGACATTGTTCGGCGCCGCAACTATACTCGTCGGTCACCCACCGCGTCTTCAAGCCATTCTGGAAACAGTACACCGCAATCTTCGCATCACTCGGGTTCAAGCACGCCATGCTCTCATACTCATCATAGCGCGCCTTAGGCTTGCAACCAGCACGTTGAGTATGAGTACAGTTTACGAAGTGCCATGGCAGAGAGATCGATAGGATTTTCTCGCGTTTCGAACATAGCAACTTGTATTTTAACTCAAAATGATCTACATAGAAATTTTGAGCTCCAAACTTGCTCTGTAGACCTGCTAGATCCGCACAATCATCGCCTACATGAAGCGAGCAAACACGACTCGGCCCATTGAAACGAAAGTTGTAACGCTTGTAACCGAATTTTCAACTGATAGTTCAAAAACACTGCTTATTTCCTATACTTATTGTCATCCTTAGTCAACAATACGATATTCCTGTATCTCTGCACCACCGGGCCGTGAGGGCCGATTAATTAGGAAATCGTCATATAGGTGTCTATTGTGGACCTTCGTCCACAATAGATTTCTGTCATCGGGATATGGAAGAAATCCTACTTTTCCTCGTTTTCGATTCGTTTCAGTCTTAAAATTTAAATCTTCAATCTTGTGAAGTACTAAGTCACCTCATAAGCCAAGCCTCGAACACAACCAAGAGCATGGGCCAGCACTTGAGCAGCAGCCAGGCAAGGCTGTCGAAAGCCAAGGGCGAGGCCACGTCCCAGGCCGAGCAAGAGACTGGCGCCTCGTCCGAGGCAGATGTGTATGCAGATGGCGCCGCTGCGGCCTATGACGCTGATGCCGAGGGTCTGCGACTCTTCGAGGTCCAGCTCGGCGTTCTGCGCGAGCAAGCTTGGTGGCCCGCTCCAGACGCAGGCGGTCTCGTTTCCCTCGACTATGGCTGCGGCCCGGCACGCCTCTTGTGCGGACTCGGCGACGCGCTTGCGCCTGGAAGCTGCGGCCTTGATCCTTCAGAAAGCATGCTCGAGTTGGCACGTTCTCGCGCTGCAGACGCAGGACTCCGCGACGT
This sequence comes from Schizochytrium sp. CCTCC M209059, assembly GCA_000818945.1. Lineage (NCBI taxonomy): Eukaryota > Bigyra > Thraustochytrida > Thraustochytriidae > Schizochytrium > Schizochytrium sp. CCTCC M209059. The sequence goes on from KN805452.1 coordinate 24,871, forward strand.
CGTCGACTTTCGCAAGCTCAACCCTGCGCAAGAAGGTGCCGAGCTCGAGTTCTTTGCCGGCAAAGCTGATCTTGTGATTGTCTGCTTTGTCATGTACTTTGTCGATGACAAGGAGAAAGTCTTTGGACATCTATGCCGCGCGCTCAGGTCGGGTGGACATCTCTTTGTTGCCGAGTACGAGAACGACGTTCCTCCGGCCAAGCTTGAGGCCTGGACCTCTGCGTGGGGCTGTCGTATCGCCTCGACGTTGCCCGAGGAAATGTTGATTGCCGACATTGACGAAAAGTTCAAGATCAACATTTTTGTCGTTGAGAAGGTCGCTGATCAGGCCCTCAATTGAAAACTCCAAAAAGAAGTAACTGCATGTGTTTCTTAGTTGAAAGTTGACGAGACCTGGATCTACTGGTAGCACTTTTAGCGGTGGCATGAAATGAGTATGCTGAAGGCATAGAGTATGGAATATGTAAGAGATAAAAAAAGAAAAGAAAAGAAAAGAAAGAAAAGAACACTTGACTTGGCTGGGTCGGACTTGTGGGTGATCTCATGGATACGTTGGTGCGCTTGTTTGGGCTTCAATTCAGGTTTTAACGTTAAGAAAGATTGCGCTCACGCCATCCCGCTGAAAGGTTTTCTGTCGAGCTCAATAGGTGCGTTGCAGCCAATGTTGTGTCGCTGATCGGCACATCGAAGATTTTCTCTCGCAACTCGAGCGTCTGCAGCATCCAGCAATTCGTCACACGCTTGCAACAGCAACAGATGATCTCGGCGCTCTCGTGTCATCAGTGAGAAACTATTTAATCCTCTAAAAAGAAGGTCATAGCATTGCTTCCTCGCCCCGGGCCATCATCCGCATCTCATCTCGGATCACAGCCGTGCATCTCGATCTCGATCGTCGACAGTCGTCTGCGTGCGCATGCGCTGCAACAAACAAACTCTTCCAAGCATTCTCCGCGCATTCATACACGAAGACATGCTCCACCGCACGTCCCAAGTTCCTGCTCAAAGTCCTTCTTCGCGGCGCCCGGGTCCGGTGGCAAGTGCGCCACTCTTCCTCTGCCTCGGGCCTCCGAAATTCGGTCATTCTCTCGCCTCCCCTCTGGTCCTGCTTCCTTCGCCGCCCCTTCTCCGCGTTCGTGCGCCCCTCGCCTCGCCTCGCCTCGCCTCGCCTCGCCTCGCGGCCTTCGCGCTCTCGCCCGCGACGAGCGACCTCCATTCACATCGCGCCGCTGCTCCTCCCGTCCCTCTGGCGCTCCTCCTCGCTGTCCCCGCTCGTTCAGGCGTAGTACCGGGCACGGCAGTGTCGAGAGCAGAGGCGGTCGCCCATGACGCCGCGCGCGATGCAGATGTCGCGGCCTTCGGCGGACCGAGAGGCGGCGCTTCTTGGCGCAGTGCAGGGCAGTGCAGTGCAGTGCAGTGCAGTGCAGTGCAGTGCAGTGCAGTGCAGTACAGTGCAGTACAGTACAGGCCTAGCCCCTGCTGCGAGCGCGGACTTGGATTGATTTGTTGCACTTGTCTCGTCTCGTCTCGTCTCGTGTGTCGAGCGTGCGGCGGCGTTCATGGTGCGTGGCCACGCGTGGCCAGGTCAGGCATGTCCAAACTGCGCCTCCTCGGCCATTCTTGTGATCATCGCACGCACGCACGCTCGGCACCCGCGACAGCACAGCAGCAGCAGTAGGAGCAGCAACAGCGAGCAAGCTTTCGGCAACGCGATCCGCGCCCGATCACCGCCCGACCGCACCGCCGTTGTACGTTCATCCATCTATCTACGTATCCATTTATCTGGACTTGGTCTGCCAATGCTGCCAGTGAGTGGCCTCTGAGACACAAATGCGGCCTGCTGTCTGTCTGTAATGTGATGGCCGGAATCGATACGCTAAAACCTTGCGTTTCGACCGCGCGACCACGACGGATCACCTCAATTTCGGCGAGCGCGTTGGCGCGGCGTGCCTTGACTCCCTGCCTGCCTGCCTGCCTGCCTGCCTGCCTGCCTGCCTGCCTGCCTGCCTGCCTGCCTGCCTGCCTGCCTGCCTGCCTGCCTGCCTGCCTGCCTGCCTGCCTGCCTGCCTGCCTGCCTGCCTGCCTGCCTGCCTGCCTGCCTGCCTGCCTGCCTGCCTGCCTGCCTGCCTGCCTGCCTGCCTGCCTGCCTGCCTGCCTGCCTGCCTGCCTGCCTGCCTGCCTGCCTGCCTGCCTGCCTGCCTGCCTGCCTGCCTGCCTGCCTGCCTGCCTGCCTGCCTGCCTGCCTGCCTGCCTGCCTGCCTGCCTGCCTGCCTGCCTGCCTGCCTGCCTGCCTGCCTGCCTGCCTGCCTGCCTGCCTGCCTGCCTGCCTGCCTGCCTGCCTGCCTGCCTGCCTGCCTGCCTGCCTGCCTGCCTGCCTGCCTGCCTGCCTGCCTGCCTGCCTGCCTGCCTGCCTGCCTGCCTGCCTGCCTGCCTGCCTGCCTGCCTGCCTGCCTGCCTGCCTGCCTGCCTGCCTGCCTGCCTGCCTGCCTGCCTGCCTGCCTGCCTGCCTGCCTGCCTGCCTGCCTACCTACTACCTATCTGACTGTGATGAGCACCGTGCCGCAGGCTCCAGCTGGGCTGCTTGCAAGGCGTTGGTTGGGAAGCTTCGACCCGCGCCGAAATTCCCCGGCATAGTGGCGGATGAATTGACGGAGAGGATATGCCGCTCATAGGCCTATCACTGAAAAAGAGCGCCCTCGCATCGCCTCCCATCGCCTCACATCGCCTCGCTGTCGGCAGCAGAACCGCAACTGCCGAGGGACGTTGGATAGAAGCAAGCGAAGCTCAGCACGCTCTTCACGAGAAGACTTTCTAGACCCAAGACCAGGCCAAGACAAGACCGACTAGGACAAGACAAGCGATAAGCAAGATGCCCCGCACGGTCAAGGCAATTCAGATGAAGGAGGAGGGCGCCAAGTTCGAGGTCGCCGATCTCGAGCGCCGCGATGTGGCCCCCAAGGATGTCGACATCGACATCGTCGGCGCTGGCATCTGTCAGTCGGATCTCCACACCGCCTACAATGAGTGGGGCGGAAACACCATGTACCCGCTCACGCCCGGCCACGAGATCGCTGGCATCGTCCGCGCCGTCGGCAAGGACGTGACCAAGTTCAAGGTGGGTGACCGCGTCGGCGTCGGCTGCATGGTCGACTCGTGCCGCGAGTGCAAGAGCTGCTTCGAGGGCGACGAGCAGTACTGCGAGAACGGCTTCACCGGCACCTACAGCGCCAAGTTCACGCGCAAGTCGCACCCGGAGCACGGCGGCATTACGCACGGTGGCTACTCGCAGGGCATTGTCGTCGATGAGGACTTTGTCGTGCCTTTTCCCGACAACCTTGACCTCGTCAAGGGCGCCCCGCTGCTCTGCGCCGGCATCACCACGTTTTCCCCGTTGCTGCATTACGGCCTTCGCCCCAACATGACCCTCGGCGTCGCTGGCCTAGGTGGCCTTGGCCACATGGCCGTCAAATTCGGTGTGGCCTTTGGCGCCAAGGTTGTCGTGCTCTCGCGCGGCACGGCCAAGAAGGAAGATGCCCTTCGCATTGGTGCCGACCAGTACGTCGACTCGACCGACGAGGAGGCCATGAATAAGATCAAGGGCTCGCTCGACATGCTCTGCGACACCATTTGCGCCCAGCACGACATGAACCAGTTCCTCAGTCTCTTGGGCAAGGACGGCAAGCTCGTCCTCGTCGGTGCTTCTCCCGAGCCCCTTCCCGTGCCTGCCTTTAGCTTGCTCGGTGGCCGCAAGTCGGTGGCCGGCTCGCTCATTGGCGGCATTCAGGAGACCGCCGACATGCTTGCGTTCTGCGGTCGCAAGAACATCCTCCCTGAGACGGAGGTTATTTCCGCCGACAAGGTCAATGAGGCCTACGAGCGGATGCGCAAGTCGGACGTCAAGTTCCGCTTTTCCATTGACATTTCTACCCTCAAGTAAAGTACCATCTCTCTCTCTCGCCTAGAGTTCCTATAACCGGTAATCAATTCCGTGTGCCCTTTTTCTTTCTTCCTTCTCATGCTTTACAATTAGTACGCTTCGGTAGACTAATCCGGGTCTTCGTCCACACCTGCGTGCTCTGCATGCATTTTATAAACAACATTCTTTTCTAGACTAGGCCTAGGAGCAACAAGAAGGCCACGCAACCACTCCAACACGAACAAGGATAAAACTTGAAAAATGTGATTGGAAAACTTGAAATTTAAGCATACCACGTTGAAAGTGATCCAATTGTTTCGCCGTATGTTAAACGTTGCATAACAACGTAAATTAGGCATCCGAGCTAGTGGCACTTGCCTTGGCGCCGGAACTACCGGCTTCCTCTTGGGCTCTGGCCCTCTTTGGGGCCCTCTTTGGGGCAGGAAGCGGCATAGAAAGTGACCAACCCGTCTGCGTTCTCGCCGTGAGCTCACCATCTTGCACAGTAAAGTGCTCGGGGTAGCGGAGAAAGAGATCAAGGTTCTCAGTGAGGTATCCCTCAGGGTCAGCGTGCATCTTGTCTTTGACAGAAATTTTCTTGAGCTCGCTCTCCGACGCAATACCAGGGAGAACAATTTTATCCGGCAAATCAAGATTATACGACTCGGGGATTTCAATAAATCCGTCTAAATCCTTTTTCCCGAGTGCAAATTTGGGAAACAGAGGCAGGAGATGGTGGTCGCTCGCGTAGCGCAGCAGAGCACGCGGAAACCCAAAGTACTGATCGTCCGTCTCGCCGAGTGGGTAAACGTCCACTTTATTGTTTTGAACTTCAATCAGACCTGCGTTGTCGTATTCACCGATCCAGACGATGCTACCATTCATCACGTACCCGCGGGGTTCGAGAAAGCGCAGGGCCACATAGTGCAGCCACCACTCAGGGCAGTACCTTTTCAAGCAGTCGATGGGGGACAGCTGACCCGGGTAGCGAACCATCAAAGTGCAAGTTTTCCTGCCGTCACCAGACTCGGGTTTCTCCATGTGCATTTGAATTGGTGCTACGCGCGATCCAGTGGGCCGCGCCGTGTAATGTATGCCGGATGACGCTTGTTGTTCGATCGCCCACTCAGGGGCGCGCGGACCCCTGGGCAGGCTCGCTTGGCCTAGCTTTACGAGTTTGGGATCCACCTCGAAGCCAGCAATATTCGAGCCACTCGAGCCGTAGGCAACGCCTCGATAATCACCATACCGCTGGATCCCAATTCTTTGACTGCGTTCTTTGTTGATCTCCTTCGCTGCTTGAACTTGAGCCGCCATGTCTGCAAACTCGTCGTTCCTGTCCACGAGATGATAATGCTCATGAACGCCAAGCTCGCTCTCCAAGAGATGAAGAGTGATTGCATCGGGCTCTTGCGGAACAATCAAGTCCTGCTCGTCCACGACCAGCTTATGGAGTGCCTTATTGCACTTGTACAGCGGCATGAGGGCGAGCGTGGATTCGGCTAAAAAGCTTAGGATCAGGCGCCACACTAGCTCGGGTAGACGCCCATAGTTCTCTGTGGCACCATCGCTGCCCTGCTCAGTCACTTGCTTGAGCTTTCGAGGTTTCACCGTCACAGTTCCTTCGAACGACATGAGTTGGGTCATGGTCTTTGCGCTCGAGCTTTTGATAAACGGATGCTACGTAGTGCGCTCGCTCTGTTTGACTTCTTCCGAGAATGCGATGACTTCTCGCGCAATTGGGTGTTTGCAGCTCGTCTTCTTCGAGGCCTATCGACACGCGGGTTCTGCTCGACTGCGTTCTGCAAAAATCTTGCTCACGCCGCCGCGCCGCAATTATGGCCAATATCAGTAGGCAGAGCAGAACCCGCTCTTGCTCCTAGCACTCTCCTTCTAAGCACTCGCTGTCTCTGTCGCTATCGCTATCGCTGTCGCGGCGTGAAGATCTCGTTTCTGCGAAACGCGGCTCACTCCTGCCCGGCCTGCCGGTTTCCTACTCCTCTTTCTTAGACCATGCCTCCTCATTTACTTACTGATAAATAGTAGAAGTAGCTATAGGCATAATAGCATAATTTACTAGTAGTACTACCTAGGCCTAGGCTAGTGTACTGCCTCTGCCTTGTGCACGCGCGCGCGCGTGCCAAAGGAAAGGATTGAGCGAGGGAAATACGGGGTCATCGTCCGCAAGCCTGCCAGTGTTTCTTGCGACCCGAGCTACGTCCCTGCAAACGGCGACAAGTGGCCCAAGCTCGGACGTGTTCGTCCTTGACGCGCCGCGAAAGACGAGCCCAGCTCAGCACGTGCAGCCAAAGACGAAGGACCTGAAAAAGAAAGAATGAGGAGGGCCCTGCTCCTCGCATGGACGACGGCCTCGCTTGCGATAAAGCAGGGAAACGCAGTCTTTGCAGACCTACGACTCGCGCCAGACCGCGAGCACGCGCCCTTTTTGCATGGAGTCGCATCTGCGGACCCGCTCACAGACTCGGTCTTGCTCTGGACGCGTATTACCACGGAAAACGCTACGGCACAGGTCCGCTGGGCGCTCTGGGATTCGAGCGAGGGCTCAGGACAGAGCTTTGAGGCGCCTTTGGCCGGCGGTCTTGTCACGAATGTCACTGCAGACGATGATTACACGCTTACGGTGACCGTTGACAGCCTGGCTGCCGCCAAGGCCTATGTGTACCAATTTGAAGCCGAAGATGGGTCTCGTTCTGTACTGGGGAAAACCCGCACAGCGAGCGCCGCAGGGGTCGAGAATGTCACACTAGCCTTCACTTCGTGCTCCTCGGTATGGTCCGGTCACTTTAACCACTACAGAGCCATCGCAAATGACGACTCGCTTGAATTCTGGGTCCATCTGGGCGATTACATCTACCCCGAAATCGATGTCTCAGAGACGTACAGAGTGCCTAAAGGTCTCTGCGAGCATACGTGGTTTGAGGGTATCGGGGATCTGCAGAGCCAGGACCCGAGCGAAAACGAAGACGCTTACGTGGCTGCCATGGTCGAAGCTCTCGACTGCGACGCTTCAGATCTCGAGCTCTATCGCTGGGTCCAGGCATTCTACCTTTTGGACCCCGATCTGCGTGCTGCGCGTGCCGCGCACCCTGTGATTGTTAGTTTCGACAATCATGATCTTGCCGACACGGACAACGCGCTCGAGGGCTCCAGAAAGGCTGCCTTTGAATGGGTCCCGCAGCGCCATGTGCTTCAGCCTGCCGAGACGCCCGGTGGCAGTCCGCTTGTCAGCACGCTGCGGCATTTTCGATTCGGAGGCGACCTCTTGGACCTGATCATGCTTGACACCCATAGCGGCCGTCTGTCCAACGAGACGGGCTTTCTGGGCGAAGCACAGCACGAATGGCTTGACGAAACGCTGGCAAACTCCTCGTCCGTTTCGTGGCGAATGTTTGGCCAAGCCAAGGGTTTCATGTCCTTTTCTTTGAACCGCGCCGCCGAGGGCCTTCAGCTGTATTTTGGGATTGCCTTTGCTCTTGCCATTTCCCTGCTTGCAACCTGCGTGGGTAGCTCTGTAGTGGTGGCTCATCGCCGGCGTCCCCGCAATGAATCGCGAACGCTCGATCTCGTTGCAGGCGAGAGTCCCAAAGTGCAGGAGTCCTCGCAGGAGCAAGATTCATCCGCCGATCAGGGCACTCGCGGATGCCGATCCAAATGTCAAAGTTGCGTTCGCGCGACCGGCCAGTCCCAGGTTGTTATGGCTGTGCGTACGGCCCCGCGAGGTCTTCGTTGCTGCACGTGCTGCGGCGTTGCAACCCTCATTATTGTCTCGGTTCTTTGGGCAGCTGCGATCGGGTATTCGCGCTCCAGATTCGACTCGACCGAGATCAACTATTTGGAGAAGGCGATCACTGAGAACCCTCGGGAGACCTGGGACTTTTATCCTCAGGACCGCGAACGCTTTTTCGCCACTCTCGAGGCTCGCGACGTGGCATCGAACAATCTCGTCGCGTCTGGGGACCTGCACATGACTTATTTTGCGGACATTGTGCCGTACGATCAGGACAATGCCGATTCGCTTGTCTTTTATGATCCCGAGACGTACGCGGGTAAGCGCTACGGCGGTGAGCTTTTACCCTCGAGTGGATCGCGTGGCAATTTGAACGAGCAGATCGAGCAATTCACTGGCCTGGGCACCGATTCCTCGCTTAACGCAGGACTCACCAAATTTCTCGAGGGGGTTGTACGCCTCTGCAACCCTCATTTTCGTTATTTCGACGGCAAGGAACATGGGTACGGCACGCTTACGATTACACGCGATCGTGTTCATGCGCGCGTCGATCATTACCCCATTCTCTCCGTTGTCTCTGAGCCGTCTGCCTCGGTTGAGATGGTCATGCGGGATGCAGAGAACAAGTGGGAATCTGCGTCCACGCTGTGATTGCTAAATTGATTGATTGATTGATTGATTGATTGATTGATTGATTGATTGATTGATTGATTGATTGATTGACATCTCTTTCTCCCGGGCTCGGAACCAAAACCATTTTATCCACTCCGGAACTGAAAGCAAGATCATGCGTGACCAACGAGACTCGTGTCTGTATAAACCACACAAAGGAGATAAGAAATCCATTTTTGTTGATGTACGTATGCGTCTGTTTGTTTAGTGGTCGCAGCTGCCTTGTAAGGAACCTACGTTGAACCTGAGACATGAAAATCCTTCAAGAAGAAAAGTAAGAAGACCGGGCCGAGCGCAGAACCAAAACCAGCGTTTACGACAGGAACGTGTCTGCGTGCGTGCGTGAGGGCCTGCGTGCGTGCGTGCGTGCGTGCGTGCGGGCCTACGAACAGACGCGCAGGCAGAACTGCTCGCGACCGTAGGGCGCGAGTGCAAGCGAAGCGCGAACAAGTTTGTATACGTAGTAAGCCTACGATCAGCAAACCATGGCATTTTTTGACAACTTTGCCAGAGCTGCTCGCAACGCTGCAGGTGATCACACGCGGGGCAGGGGAGACAACGTTCCTGATTTTTCGTCTTTTCTGAGCAGCATGGAAACTTTTCTCCCAGCGCAACTCGATTCGATGCGAGAAGGTTTCGAGTCAATTTTCCTGGACGAAGGCGATCGACTGCGGCAGCAACAGCAGGGACGCACGCGTCCCCAACGCGACCGCCCATCACAAGGACGCCAAGATAATCACCAGCACCAACAACGCCACCAACGTCAGCAAGCATCATCGTCTGCTTCGCAAACAGAAAAAGTAGATTTCGCCGTGTATGGGGGATGTCCCTTTGAGACGTGGAGCGTCCGCGACTTGAAGAGGTTTCTGCAGGATGTCGCAGGGGCAGCTGACTGTATCGAGAAGCGCGAGCTCGTCGCTCTGTGTCGGCAAAAGGTAAACTGGCCGTTGCCAGAAAGTACAGATAACGAAGCCATAGCATGCAGCATTTGCGCCGATCGCGAGTTGGACGCTGTGCTGATTCCCTGTGGACACCAAATGTGTTCTGTTTGTTCGTATGCTCTCGAGACCTGCCCTATGTGCCGCGCGAGCGTGGAGCGCCGCATTCGCACGTACCGCTAAACAGAATACGCTCCCATCCATCCATCCATCCATCCATCCACCCACGCACGAACAGCGTAAGAAGACGCAAGCTGCACCCAGACAAACTGGAAAAGAGACATCTCCGCTTGCACATCGCGATCAAGCAAATCATTCGTATAATACTTTTCTACCTCTTTTTCTTCTTCGTCTTCTTTTCCCTTTCTTCGTCATGAAGTTCTTCTCTAAATTACGATCTTGGCTTTCTTTTTTGGTCAAAAGTACAGGATCCTGCCGATGTCTGCATAAATGTAAGGTGAGAACTCTCTATCTTTCTGTCCGCTTGTCGAAAAGCTGTTCATGTGTCTGTGGTACTGCCAAACTTTCTGTCAAAGAGGGTCACCTGGTACCGCTGACATGGATCGCCTGCGAAGTACTCTAGCCAGAGTCCGCCCTCGACGCTTGCGACGGCGCTCGAGGACGACTTGGTAACCATGAGCGCCGAGACATCTCGGCCAAACTCTGATGCGTAGTTCGACGCGACGCATTCATGCAAAGCTTCCGCAGAATCAGCGGATGCGCAAGCGCTCGCGAAGCTTTGCATTACATGAGCCACCTGCTCTGCGGTGAAACCATTGTACGCGACGCTCTTTTTCTTGCGAAAGCACCCTGCTTCGCAGCGTTGCGAGACCGGCACTTCGTCTGCGATGCGCCACAGTTCTCTCGCGCTCGGATCCGCAAGCAGCGTCTGCATTCCAGCCCCAGACCGCGCCGTGGCCCCCGCCACGAGCATCGCGAGCACAGCCAGCCCCACGGCGAGCACGCTGGCCGTGTGCTTGCGCACGACGCCCATCATCCCGCGTCTCGCCGTTCGAGCTTCGTCGCGCACACACAAACCCAGCCGCCCGGCTGCCGGCCCAGCTCGCCAGCTCTCTGGCCCGCCGCGCTCGCTGCCCGACCGTGCCGCGGCCGGCCTTCTGGCCGCCTCCGCGCGGGACCTCGCGCGGGTCCCGGCTCCGCTCGCCCGCCCGCCCGCTCGGATGGATGCCCGAATGCCGAATGCCGAATGAAATGGGCGAAGGAGACAGGACCGCGACTGTCTCTCGTCCCGCGCACACTCCTTTCCACGCCTGCACGCGCCCGCGCCGAGTCCACTTGGCCGGAGCTTTCTCCTCTCCTTGCCGCAGGGAGCAGAGCAAGCAGAGCAAGCAGAGCAAGCCGAGCAAGCCGAGCAAGCCGAGCAGAGCAAGCAGAGCAGCAGCCCGGAGAGCGCGCGCGGGGCCAGGCTGCGACGGGGAGGAGGAGCGGCGGCGGCAGAGACCGGCTGGTCGATCGATCGGCCGGTCGATCGAAGAGTGGTAGAACTACTACCCGGCTGGCTCGAGCGAGTCTGCGAACCACGCGAGCTCGAGCGCGCGGGTGTGGCGGCGAACACCGAGCGAGCGAGCCTGCGAGCGAGAGACCGAGCTCGCGTGTCCGGGGCGCACGGGGCAGGGAAGGAAAGAGAGAGAGGGAGTCAGTCTCATGGCGAGGACGTGGAAAGCGCTCCTGGCGCAAGCAGCGCTGGCCGCCTGCGTGCTCGTGCAAGCTCACGTTGCGACGGATGCGGCGTGTGCGACGGAGAACCTGGGCGTCGCGGTTTGCGACGTGGGGTCGCGCTTCACGAAGACGTCGCATTGCACCCGATTGGCGCGCAGGTCATTCACCGCATGCGCAGCGATGAAGACGCCAAAGGCCCTGCAGGCCTGCGTCGAAAACGTTTACACCGAAATGACGTACGTCGCGCCGGCCATGGTCGGTATCTTTGTAGATAAGGACTTGAGCGCAGCGACTGCGCCAAGCAGCGACCTGTATACGGATGTGATCCTGTTCCAAATGACGTTCGGAAAGAGGTGCAAAAGTGCAAGCGTCTTGGTGGTGACCAAGACGGACGCATTCTTGAGCGATAGCGCGGTCGGCCTGCCGGCGGCCAATGAAACGCAAGAGGACGACCTGATCCAGCTTCATTTGGATATAGAGAACAATAATGTAGGCATCACCGGCGTTTTTGAGCGAGTTGTGAGCTACTGGAATGCCATTCTGCGAGGTTCGCCTATGCCCAAGTACGCGCGGCCCAGTTTTCTAGCCTTGGAATCCTGCGGTATCCCTGATGCATCTTTCGACGAAGTTAATCAGGGGCTTAAAGTTTTTGCCACTGTCAAGTCGATAGATGGTGAAGGCGGCGGGCTCGGGTATGCTGGCGTTTGTCTAACACTCGGCGGCCAACCTGTGACCGGTGTTATGGTTCTTGATCAAGCGGACTTGGCAAGTCTCAATGAGGACGGCTTGCTTGAGCACACGATCATGCATGAGATCGGCCACATTCTAGGCTTCGGAACGATATGGACCAAGCAGGTCAAGAAATTATCGTCCGACCACCCCTTGTTCAAAGGCAAGAACGCCCGTAAGGCCTACCAAAAGCTTGGGGGGGAAGGCAAATTTGTCCCCGTTGAGGGTCAAGGCGGTTCTGGAACTGCCGGCGGACACTGGGATGAGGCCGTCTTTGAGGGTGAGCTCATGACTGGGTGGCTCTCGGGTCGCGCGCGGCTCTCGAGCGTGACACTTGGCGCTCTGAAGGATCTCGGGTACCAGGTGAATGAGGACTATGCCGCCGATTACACCCTCCCTTCCACAGTAAAACGGCTTAAGCGCCGCAATACTGCCAGAGAGACCGTTCACAACTTCACAAACGACATCTTACCTAATGATTACGCCGTCGATATTGACTCCTCTGGCAATGTTGTTGGCACAATTGAACTGCAAGCTCATGCGTCGCGCATGGCAAAGGTCCAGAAAACAACGAAAGAGAATAACGACGATGACGGCGACGACGAAGAGGAGGCCAAGGACGAGGAAGAGGACGCAGGTAGTAGTAGGTAGATTGAGCAGAAATAGGGGTAGTAGTACGAGCGCAAACTCAAGGCGCGCAAGGGCCAGGTTCGCGACATTCGCACGGGCAAGGTCGCGAACTATGGTGGAGAGCCTAGCTCTTGTACGCAAACAACAAAACTTTTGCGATGATTTTCCAAAAAAGCTTTGGCGACGGAAATTGTGTGTGATGGTTGCGCCTCCAATGAGGAAGCTATGAAACTTTTGTAGAAAATCTGCATTTATCAGCAAATCTTCATGCATGATGCCTTTTGCGCTGGTGTGCTGACCTCAAGATCAATCATCAACGTTAGATTTGAAACTCAAAAACCAAATTTCCGGCTTATTACTGGGTATGGTGAGCAGAGTCGCGGCGCATGGAGGAAAGGGGTGCTTGCTGAGGACAACAACCCGAATTGTTGCGGCGAGGTTCTTCGTGTTGGAGTTTTCGGGAATGCTCATCCGTCCTACGGGGCTTCGATGGGCTCCATACGACAAGGCGGACCCACAAGATCGCTGCAGATCCGACTCGAGGGTTCAATTGCTGTTTGGCAGCAAGCATAGGTCCCACCTGGACGACCGCTGCAGCCACCCCCCCCGCACGTACCGCAGGAACTAGCACAACACGCGAAGCCGCCTGCGTAAAGGCCACCAATGTCTGTGCAGACTTCCTCCAGGGTTGTACCATCCGTCGGAAATGACGGAACAATCTGCACATTAAAAAAGGGAGTCCCGCCGAGAGTGACCTCAACACCTGCGAGTCGCGCCTCGCAGGGGCCCTCATAGCATGCCTCAACACGGTTTGTGAGGCGGACTGTGGCAATTGTTTGCACATCTACACTCGTGAGAGCTTCCCAGAATGGATCGTTTTCAGGCTCGGTGTGTGTGCATGAATCTCCTGCCCAGGTGGTGTCGGACACCCCATCGATTGCCCGGGGAGCATCACCTCCATAGGCGGTGCTACTCTGCTGTGCTTCAAACAGAGGAAGAGGATTCATATCTTGATCGAGCAGTTCAACTTCGCAGAGCGACAGAACTCTGTCTGAACCGGGAAGGGTCACTCGTACGGAGAGAAACGTGGGTGCGCTGGTAGGCGCACTTGTGGGAGCGTTCATACGACAAGGCGGACCCACGAGGTCGCTGCAAATTCGATCCGAGGATTCAACTCCACTTTGACAACAAGCAGAGTACCCACCTGGACGGCTACTGCAACCACCCCCTCCGCACGTACCACAGGACTCGGAACAACACGCGAGGCCACCTGCATATAGGCCGCCAATTTCCGTGCAGAATTCCTCCAGGGGGGAAGGAGCTGGCTCGTCCGGGGGAACGGTAGAGCACTCAGCGGTCATGATACAATTCGTCAAATCCAGACCTTGTACATCCTTCCCTGAGAATTCCTGAACTTTCGGCTCTACATCGTTGTAGAGGTCATTAGCCTGTCTATTGCCAACGCGAGCCGCAATGAAAGTGGCCGGTGTGTCCTGAATGGCCTGCGCATATTTGCTTGTGCATGTGCGCACCACCTCCTGGGGATATCTAGACTGGTCGGAATAACCATCACAATCGCTCGGGATTTTCTCGTGGTCCGCGAAGCGCACAAACGGCTTGTTGTCGCCCACGTGGACAACGTAGGTCAGACGATCATTACGACCTGCGGCAGTATCAGCTTCTCTGGTCGCCACAATCATGTTCTGAGCCGTCTTGAGCGCAAGAGGCGTGTTGGTTTCAAGGTTCCCATTTTTACCCTGATTCTGAGAAGAACGAATGACAGACTCTAAATGATCCATGAAATCCTTGGTGCCAGTTTCGAAGCGCGGGTCGCCATCCTCATCAAGGATAGTCTGCTCGTCCACAATCACATTCGAATACACGACGGAACCAAAACGGACGCTGCCAGCCGGAACAGTGTCGAAGACGTTCTCCGAAAGAAAGTCGTTCAGAAAACTTATGGCGTAATCTTCCTTTGCGGAGCCTGTGTATGTAGCGTCTACAACAAAAATGATGTCAACGCCATTCTCAGCAGCCTCGCCCGCCGTGACATCACAAACGAGATCCGCCACGCCCTTGGCAATACCTTCGGGACTAGAGAGGTCGGATGGGATCTTTAAATAGTCCGCGAGCTCGTCCGTGTCGGCCTCGGGAACGAATGGCTGGTCACCAACGGGAACATAGACGATCTTAATGCCTCCGTCGTCGACAACGTGCTTGACTTGCTCAAGAAAGCAAGCCTGAATGGCTTCCTCGGAGAAATCAGTTTGGCCGGAGATGGATGAGCAAAGACGTTCGAGAGAAGAATCCCAGGAATTCATGTCTACGTGACCGTCGGATAGGAGGACGATGACCTTGGTTACGTCCCTCCCCTTTTCCTGAAAGTGCGCGTGAACAGCATCGAGCGCGAAAGGCATATTTTTCTCGGTGTCATCAATGCCCATGTTGTCGATGTGATTGTTGAAGGACTTCGTGTTCGGGAATTTGCCCAGACTCTCTTTCTCGAGGATTTCGGAGCTAAAACTGAAGGCAGTGACACGGTCCTGGTTTTTGTTCTTTCCAATGTTGAACTGAAGACCAATAGCTTTGGCAGAGCTCTTGATCTGATCGAAAGTCACGGATGAAGTATCGGCATCGAGCATGAGGACGACATCATACGGAGCGCACTCCTGAAAAGCCGTGTCACCATTGCCTCGGACGATGGTGCCCAGGCTCGCCGTCAGGGCAAGAAAGGCCACGCGCCACGTGGCGACGCGTATACTTGTTTTTTTTTTTTCCGAAGAGAGCAGATGCAAGCTTGTCTGAACTAATACCTGGGCCTTGGAGCGAGTTTCGAATTTGCAGGCTTCATTAGGGCTCTCGTCGCGTGCAACTGCACCTGCTGCTTGCTTCCCCTGCTTCTCTTGCTTCCTTTACTTCCTCTCCTTTGCCTGCTTCGCCTGGATGGCCTGGAACATGCGATGATGAGAGCTCCCATTTTGGAGGCAAGGGACTTGTTATCACTCCCCCTCAAGTGTTCAAGTGTAACTTATCCGCGTGCTGGTCTGTGGCTGCCAGTAGTTGGTCGGTGGCGTTTTCTTGTTTCCTGGCGGGTTGTTGTTTTTTACTGGTTCGGGAATTACGGCACGATGTCCATTGCTTTTTACCAACTGCAAGTCCCTACGCCTGCTTCTTATTCCCCTCTCAACTTTCGAGTAATGAAAACTTCTTTGCTTGCGGTGCAGCGGCACACGGAACTTTCACGCCGGCAATTAAGTGTCTTCGCACGCCTGCAACGCCTGCTTCGTCTACGGTGATTACTATTTCACCGATGGACACGCGATGGACACGCCATTTGTCCCTCTGTGCTTGCTTCCACTTCCCCCCAAGTGTCCTCGCGCCCTTCTTCACGGTTAGTTGCTGTTGCTCTTACTTGCATTTTCTTGCAACTGGTTCAATTGACGTTGAGCCAGCTCTTGTTTGGATTCGCTAGCGGTTCTTCTATACCTACTATAGCGGTTGCTGCGCGTGTTCACCGATGTACGTACACGCCATTTTGCCCCTCTGTGCTTGCTTCCACTTCCCCTCAAGTGTCCTTGCGGCCTTCTTCACGGTCAGTTGCTGTTGCTGTTACTTGCATTTTCTTGCAACTGGTTCAATTGACGTTGAGCCAGCTCTTGTTTGGATTCGCTAGCGGTTCTTCTATACCTACTATGGCGGTTGCTGCGCGTGTTCCCTAAACTTTCATATACAAGCATGCTTGATGCCAGCAGCATGGCGGACGGCCACATGGACGCGCCGCAGGCTCTCGCGCACGTCGCATCTGTTGACGCTGTCGAAAGAGCGCGGGAAACACCAGCGTAGAGGACGCTGCGTTCGGTGAGCCAATCTCTTCCTTCCATGCACGTGAAGTCTCTCACCAGCTAGTCGCTGCCACATACAAACGTGCAAATCGTGACGCCTCTGGATCACATCTGTCTCGTGCCTGAGCTTCTTTTGCAGAAGCCATAGTAAACGTGCGGATTTATGTTGAAGCTGAATTTGGTCGAGTCAAAAGGAATGAAGACTACTATCCCGGCGCAATCGACAATGCCCGCCACGATGAGATTGCAAAGGGCAAGCCACTGAAGCCAAGTGCCACCGATGCACATCAAATTTATTCAGAGGGAATAGATGCCTTTGATTACAGACATTCAGTCATGTAATCTTACGTCCAACTTCATCGTGGACACTCTACTCTGTCTCATCCTGAGGTTGTTTTGTGGGCGCCACTTCGATAGCCCTCCTCCTTTCCAACTGTTTGACCACAAAGATGGAGTGGGTTGCCGTAGGCTTAGCGATCCAGCGCCAGGAGGAAAGCAACTATCCTCAATAATTATTTTAGCAATGAACCACACTCGAGCGAACGAATCCAAGCTGGACAACCTAGCAAGCTGACCATCCAAGCTGATGTTTTTTGCTGTTACCTTTGGCTCTGCCTCAGCTTTTGCTTCGCCTCGTACAGGTCGACCAGTCCCTTTCGCTTGCTGCTGCGATGTGATGTGATCTTCCTGTCAAGGAATGGAATCCACTTTTGCGTTGTTCAACACTCAACTCTGGCTTTTTCTCTCTGTCACTCTTACCCACAACCTCGGCGCTCGCGCGCTCGTACGCTCGTGCGAGCGAGCGGGTCGCGGGGCCAGGCGGCGCTTCGCTGCGTCGGGCCGCGTCTCAACGCCTCGCTGCGAGCCTCGCTGCGCAACAAGCCTCCCCACGCGTGCATCCGGTCGGAGGAGGGTCAGGAGGAGGCGTAGATCGTCGCACTTGGCGTGGCCAGTTCTCCTCAAGGGTCCGTCCACGCAAAAGCCTTGCGAGGGCCTGCGCGGACCCAGGGGTCGCGCCCTCGCTCGCCCCCAATGATGAGCCTGGACCACGGGCAATCCACTGGCGTCAACGGCATAGAGCTAATGGCCGGCGAGATGGGCGGGAATGGTGGCGTACGAACAGGGACCATCGACATGGAGAGTATGCCCGCGCTGCAGCCCGTGCAGACGCCGTGGCGCTACTTTGTGCACACGACCCGCTGCGTCCTGCTGGGGTCACGACTCAATGTGCTCATGCTCTTGACCCCTGTTGCCGCGATGGCGAGCTCGATGCAATGGAATCAGGGTCTAACCTTTCTCCTGGCGCTCCTAGCCATTGCGCCCTTTGCCGAGCGCCTTGGCTACGTCACGGAGCAGCTGGCCATGCACACCAACGATACGCTTGGCGGCCTGCTGAACGCCACCTTTGGAAACGCGACAGAGGTGATCATTTCGCTTTTTGCGCTCCTCAAGGGCCGGCCCTCGGATCCGGAGAACACATCTCCTGAGCTTTACCAGAGACTTGTCCAGGTATCCCTTCTCGGAAGCGTGCTGAGCAACCTCTTGCTCGTCTTGGGAAGCGCTCTGCTCGTGGGCGGCCTTCGTTACCCGTCGCAGAACTTTAATCGCATGGGCTCGAGCGTCTCTACCGCCTTGCTCTTGCTGGCTGCCGGAGCGTGCGCCATGCCCTGGATTCTCGAGTCCTCAGGGGCCGTCCCGGAAACCGCCGTTCTTCCGCTCTCAAGATTTCTCTCGCTGCTACTCGTGGCGCAGTACTGTTTTTTTCTCAACTTTCAGCTGCGGACCCATCGTCACTTGTACGAGGGGGATCCAGCACTTGCCGCTGCTGTAGCGGCTGGAGGCGCTCCTGCAGTGGCAGCGGCGGCAGCAGCGGCAGCCCTATTCGATCCGACGGGAGAGCTCAGCGAGCTGTCTTCGCAGCGTCGCCGTCAAGGTTTTCAGATTGTGCGAACGAACTCAATTCACATTGACAGTCCTGGCGCCATGCGTGATGCGGGAGACCGATTGCGAAATGCGCGCTTGCAAGCGCTTCCTGGTGCAGTGCAGAGCGAGCTGTTTAAACGTCGCCACACCATTGCTGAGCCGTCTGCTCTCGAGTCTGGTGTCCCTTCGTCGCCGTCCGTTTCAATAGGAATTTCGGGGTCAGCGTCGGCTGGCCCAAGCTCGGCCTTTGCAGCGAGCCCGGGCCCCGGGCCTGAATTGGGCATCGCTAACGGCGATGTTTCGATCGACTTGACGGCTGACACGGAGCGTATGAAAAAGTCCCGCGGATCGAGAGAGGTCTTCCCTGGTGATAATTTGGAGCATCCCTCGGCACACGCTGGCGCAGGTCCAGCGACCACGCACATGGGGCCAGGAAGCCCCGACAGCATCGCTGGCATCCCTCTCAATGTGGTTGATGATGACGACGACGATGATGAAGATGAGCTTGTGCTTGGGTTTTGGGTCGCCATCATTTGGCTGGCCATCATTTCGCTTGTGATCTCGGTGCTTTCCGAGTACTTGGTGACCGCAATCAAGGGCGCTGCTTCGGTGTGGAACCTTTCGTCAGAGTTCATGGGCGCGATCCTCATTCCAGTGGTTGGCAACGCCGCAGAGCACGCGTCGGCCATCATGTTTGCCTACAAGAATAAGATGGACATTGCGCTTGGCGTGGCGCTTGGTTCTGCGACGCAGATTGCCGTCTCGGTGCTCCCCTTTTGCGTGCTCCTTGGTTGGGGTCTCGGGACCCCGCTCACGCTGCAGTTCGAGCCTTTTGAGGTCCTCGCGCTGACCATCTCCATTCTTACCGTCGGTGTGATCGTGCGAGATGGTGCTTCACAATGGCTTTACGGCACGGTCCTCGTCACTGCGTACGCCATGATTTCCATTGCGTTCGTCTTTTACACTTCCGAGTAGATCTAATGTATAGCCTTACTTTACTCATATTCTTAATCTACAACAGAGAAGCCCCTCTCTCCCTTTCTTTCTCTCTTTTTCTTTTCTTTCATTCCCTGGCCCCTCACCACCATTCCCTTCTTGGTTCGTGCAGGCAACAATTGAAGCAGCAGCTGCAGATGACAGTGAGACGGACGTCCTTGGTTCGATCATTCGCGGCTGAGCTCGAGCCTCGGAGACGCTGAAAGGAAAAAGCATACTGAGCCGCAGCTACGGCCCTAGGTTCTGGGCGGCATCCTGAATCGGGTTGGAGGTACGGATGGCGTGGCTGGTAGAGGCAGCGATGGCCGACAGGCCGCCTGCGGCCGCCGCACATGTTTCATAACTAACCATTGGTGGCCGTCGGTTTGGCGGGTGGCCTTGACTGTGAAGTGGCGGCCGCAGCCGGCGATGGCCACTGGCAAGCAGTCCTGCGAGCCGCACCTGCAGCTGCAGAGCGAGCACGTGCTGCTCCTCTCCAGGCTTCACGGACGCCTTGTCGACCTCTGCTGCAGGTTTGGCGACCTTCAAGAGATGTTGCGTCTCGTGCTGCTGCGTTCGGGAATACCTAAGCCTTGCACAATCTCGTGACAGCGAACCAACCCATCCATCATATTGACGATGACAATGAATGGGTCTTGTGATTCTTGGTCTCCCTGTATACCGTGCAAGCTCGAGCAACGCACGCATGCCTGCTTCCCTCTCACCCCGCGCAAACTAACTAACTAACTAACTACCCGTCTGCCCAAAACCTATGTGGCGTTCCACACATGCACCACCTCTCGCTCCCTCGATCGACCCCGCTCTCACCCCACGTTCTCCTCGCCGCCCTCGCCCTCGTCCTCGACCTCCTCGTCCTCCTCCTCCCCGTCGAGCTCGCCCAAGCTGGCCTCCATTTCTTCTCCACGAACCTATCGCTATCCACCCCGGCCGTCATGACGCTCCGCCTGCGCTCGAAGGCAGAGCCAAGCGAAGAGAGCCGGCCGATAACAGCCAAGCAGAGGGACGAAGAGGCGCCGCGCGTGCCCTAGGGCCGGCTAGGCGGCGGCTAGGCGGCTCTCCAACGCCCGGAGGCACGGTGCGCATAGTATGGCGGCGCGATTCCCGACTTCGGGGCGCGGGAGCCCGACTTGCGCGGCGGCCGCGCAAGTGCGGTATGGCGGCCGCGCAAGTGCAGTATGGCGGCCCGGCCGGCCGCCCAGCCAGGACTGGCGCCCAAACTGCGAAAGTGGACTCCGGCGCGCGTCCACTCCCGCGCGCGCGAGTCCACTCCGGCGGGCCGGGCCGGCGAGGCCCCTGACTGCGCGGCTCGCGCACCGCCCGCCCGTCCCTCCCTCCCTCCCTCCGAGCGGCCGCCCGCCAGAGCTCGCAGCAGGCTCGCTCCCGGCAGCGCGGGAGTACGGTCATCTCCCGAGACGATCCAAGTCCGCAGACCCCGCTCCGGCGCGCGAGCGAGCGCGGGCTCTAGCGCAGCACGCGCCCGGCCTGCGCGCAAAAGGTCTGCGCGCACCAGAGCCGGAAAGGGGACCGCGCGGGAACAGGGTCATGGCGCGCAAGCACGTGGCCGGCGACAAGGGCGACGAGGACAACACCGCTCGGGCCCGGCTTTCTGGGGAGACCTCGCCGACCAAGGCGGCGCCGCCGAGACGGAAGAGGAGCAGGCAGCGGGGCTGGCGATACCGGGCGCAGCGATGTGCCGTTGCGGTGTCGGCGGCGTTTGTGCTGCTCGTGTCTGCAGCGCACGCGCGTAATTTGCAGGAAACCAGCCCGACGTCGCACTCCACACTGACGCCGCGGACGCCTTATCCAACGATATTGGAGACGCGGTCTCCCACCGCAAATCCAACACCATCCCCCACGTCAGAATCTACGCCACGACCAACGCCGGTACCTACACCACGGCCAACGCCAGTACCTACGTTGAGCCCTACATTGTTCCCGACGTCAAGGCCCACGGCAGAACCTACTTCATACCCCACGGCGGAACCGACGTCACACCCTTCGGCTACACCCACGGCACAGCCTACAGCAGAGCCCACGGCACAGCCTACGGCATTTCCAACGGCGAAGCCCACTTCGAGTCCTACCGCATTTCCAACAAATGAACCCACGGAAAGACCCACGGCAGAGCCAACAAAGTTCCCTACGATAGAACCAACGCTGAGTCCTACGGCATACCCGACCACGTATCCTACGGTATTTCCAACGGCGAAGCCCACTTCGAGTCCTACCGCATTTCCAACAAATGAACCCACGGAAAGACCCACGGCAGAGCCAACAAAGTTCCCTACGATAGAACCAACGCTAAGTCCTACGGCATACCCGACCACGTATCCTACGGCAAGACCGACGGCAGGACCAACGGCAAGCCCTACGGCCGAACCAACACCTTACCCATCGCCTGAACCCACCTCCAGTCCAACATTGTTTCCAACGTTGTTTCCAACACAATTCCCGACGCCAAGGCCAACGCCAAGGCCAACGCCAAGGCCAACGACAAGGCCAACGTCCACGCCTACTCTTAGCCCGACACCAAATCCGACACCAAACCCAACGACTCCCCCACCGACAGCAAAACCTACATCAAATCCTACGTCCAGACCGACGCCAGAGCCTACGCCAGTGGTGTCGCCAACATCTGTCGATTCACCAACGGCTGAGCCAACAAAGGCGCCGACGAGCTCGCCTTCGAATGCAACGGATGCAAATGGGTCTTCAGGGAGCAGCAAAGCCGAGGACAGCACGTGCAATGGAGAAGAGGTCGAGGTTAACGACGGGGAAACAGTCGTGCAGCTCACTTCATATGCTTTTGCCGCCCTTGGTTTCCTCGTAGGAATCTTGGGCTTTGCTACAGTGACGGCATTTCGGGATCGACCGGCGATAAGAATGTCACAGCGCATTCTTTTGGCGCACTTTTCACTTGGCGTGTCCGCTCTGAACGCATCGGTAATTCCTCGCGTGCTTGGTGTATCGAGTCCGAACAGTTCTGACTGCATTGTGCACAACTTTCTCTTTTACCTCTCACTCACCTTTATTCTCGCATGTCTTTGCGCCAAGGAGTGGCGTGCGTGGATCGTCTACGAACGCACAAAGAGGTTCAAGCAGGTCAAAGTGCGAAATCGCGAGCTTTTTGCAGTCATCGGCGTTGTCGTTGCCATCATGTTTATCATTCTCCTTGTGGGTACGATCTTGGCTCCACAAAGACCGGACCCTTGTATCGACTATCGCTGCTCGTCGTCGTCGAGTGTCTTCACATATGTTGCATTCGGGTACGTGCTCCTTCTCACGATAGCGACTGTCGTGGTGGCCGTGCTCGCGCGCAACCTGAATCCAGTTGCAGGGGAGTCGACAGGGATCCTCTTTACTATTGGTTTTGTATGCTTTGCTCTTGTGTTTCTGGGCATTCTCTTTGCTACAAGGTCGACCCCTGCATATTTGGAGACGTGGCTCCTTAGTTTTAGCGTGTCGGCCATCTCGATGGTGGCCATGATCCTCATCGTTTTTCGCAAACTTTCGTGGATCAATCACTCGGAAGCACAAATCCGAGAAAAGTTTCTGGGCGGTCTCGGATCTTCCATGGGCGGAAGCGGTAGTAATCCCGCCGAAACATCCGACTCGTATCGTTCCTCGCAGGCGGCACGACCGGTTTTTAGTAATTCCGACAACCTGCCCAAGCCAGAACCGCTGTACAATCCGTTTGGTCGCTACGGAGGACGATTCAGCGACCCCGGCTACAACGATGAGACGACGTCGGCAACGGGGCTCTCTGACGAGATTTATGGTGGTTCGCGAACCTCTGCGAATGAGAGCACGGTAACCTTTGTTCTGCCGTCCCAGCAATCGCGCCGTTTGCGACAGAACTCTCTTCGTTCAACCCACGAAACAGATGAAGCCCCCTTTGTGGCAGTCCCTCCGATGTCCTCTCAAAGTGCTCGACACTTCAATCAGCCGGCACCACCTTCGTCATCGTCATCAGCGCAAAACCCACCGCACTCCAATTTTCAAAGACCGACTCCATCTTCGGCTCCAGCTCCGGCCCCGGTGCCTGTTTCGCGTCCTCCATCGCCGGTCTATTCAGTTGCATCGTCAACACCTTCGCTTACAGTGCTTCCGACGAATCCGAATGCAAACGCTTCAAAACACAAATTCTTTGATGAAGACGAGTTTGCGTCTCCGCGTGGGGAAGACACCAAGTTGCAGAAGCAAAAGTTCGATATCGCAGCAAGCGTGGAGAACTTCCGTGCCAAGGGCTTCAAAATTGGCGAAGAGGGCGATTGGGAAGAGTATCTCGACCGCACGACGGGGGATCAATATTTCATCAATGTTGTCACGGGTCGCTTTTCGCGCACCCAACCTTCAGGAGATGACAACGACGATGATAATGACAACGCAAGCGATAATGTCAAGGCAGACAACGCCGAACAGGTTGAACTCATCTAATTGTGCACGTATGCAAAACACTAAGTTATCTCCGAGTATCTTTGTAAGTCGGCCATTTTATCATTATTGTCTTTGCCTGAACAAAGCTGATTTCCATTTTTCCTTTGCTTGTAAGAACGCTTCTTCTCCATTATCATCGTTATCAACTTGTTCATCTTAGAGGAGGCTTGATAGCAGAGAGCGTGTTTTCTTGGCAGCAACGTTACGTTCAACCAGAGGCCACGCCAATTCGAGCCAATCCGCAAGCACTGGCCGAGTCTCGGTCGGCAAAATAATGTCGTGAGCAGCGAAACCGACGGCGCGCGACATAGGCGAAAGACGAGCCGAAAATTGGTCTTCGAGCTCTTTGCGACGAGCTTCGCGCTCCTCATCGTCCTCGATAGCATCGAGCATCCGCTTAAAGGCCACAGCGACACCGCTCTCCACAGGCAGCGCGCCAACTTCAGCCGAGGGCCAGATAAAGGTGCGACCTTCCGGCCCAAAATGCGCTGCGCCGGCAACACCATAGGCCTTACGAATGACGACCGAGGCCGAGGGGACACTCAAACTTGCGCCTGTAAGCACGGCCTCAGTCCCGGCTCGAATCGTGGCCTGCCGCTCGGCCTCCTCACCAATCATAAAGCCCGGCTCGTCTACGAAAAAAACAATGGGGAGCGAGAACTGCTCGCACGTCTCCATAAAGCGCTTGGTCTTGCGCGCCCCGTCAGCAGTCATGGCACCTCCATGAAACTTGCAGTCATTAGCGATGATTCCAACAGGTTTTCCTGCAATGCGGGCCAATGCCGTCACAATGCCAGGGCCAAAGTGCGGAGTCATCTCGAAGAGCGAACCGCGGTCTACAACCCGCTCCATAATATCTTGACGGACATCGTACACTTGGCGACGGTGCAAAGACGAGACGGCGGTGAGAAGTTCCTCGTCTTGACGGTCGCGTGGGTCTGCTCCTGTGTTGTCGACTGGAGGCACCTCGCCGACGCAAGTCGGCAAATACGAGAGAAAACGAGATATTTGCGCAAAGGCGTCCTCTTCACTCGAGGCTAGATTGTCGACCACGCCGCTTGCAAGGTGCACCTCTGGTCCACCCAGCTTTTCCTTTGTCGTTTCATATCCCAGCGCGCGCTGCACAACTTGCGGCCCTGCAATGAGCACTTGAGCATTTTCAGTCATGACGGAAAAATGACTCGCCACAAGTCGAGAGGCTGGCAGACCCGCCACAGGTCCGAGGGCAGCACAAGCCACCGGCACCGTATCGAGCACCTTGCGCACGGACTCGAATCGTGGGCGATTGTACACGGCATCGCCTTGCGGTTTGGGAAGGCCGTTTCCGTTTTTATCGTCTGAGGAATCTTTTCCGCCTGCTCCTGCCACAGATCCACCGCCCCCCTCATGCAGCCGAATTAGAGGCACGCGTAGCTGCAGAGCCAGCGTTTCGACGTAGACGGACTTGCGCAGACCTGCAAAAGTGGGACTTCCACCACTGATGGTGAAGTCTTCGCCACCTACAACAACGGGCCTCTCTTGCACGCGGCCAGTTCCTACCACAAAGTTTCCAGGAGCGGCACGGCCCATTTCTCGAAAGCTCGACGCGTCGAGCATACCATCAATGCGTTCGCGAATGGTGAGTCGGCCACGCTCGTGATGGCGCTTCACGTTTCCAGGACCTCCCATCTCAGCAGCAATGTCCCGGGCACGCAGAATCTCATCGCGAAGCTCGCGCGCGCGCGCGAGCTCAGCTTCATGCTCCTCAAGCGCAGCACTCTTGCCTTGGCGCGACCTCTGATCCGCTTCCGAAGCAGATGCGGGCCGAATCCACGCTACACTGTCGCCAGGATTGGCCAAGAGCGAGCCCTTGCGCACGTGCAGCGACTCGATCGTGCCCGAGACAGGGGCGCGCAAAATCGTGTCCATCTTCATGGCCGTCACGGTACAAATTGCGTCACCCTCACTCACTTCGGTACCTTCTGCCACATGGAGGGCGCTCACGCTCGCAGGAAAGTCGACGGCCACCGTGGCAAGACCTTCTGGCACACGTGACGTCGAGGCGGAGTCTGCTGTGGAGGGATCATCGCTTAGGCTCGTCGCGTGTTGAGCTGCGTGCGTTGGGAGCTTATCACTGAGTTTAGCAGCTTCGGAGCGCAAGTCTTGGTCGTGATCTGCCAAAAAGGTTGTTGGCATAATCTTGCCCGCGGCAAACTCTTTGTGTGCAGCAATTGCGCGCAAAAGACTGGCGTTAGTGGAAAGATTTTGCGTGGCAAACACACCCATTGCTCGTTGGAAGCGCGCGACTGCGGCTGGCCACGTTCCCGCGCGACAAATGACCTTGGCCACAAGCGGATCAAAGCGGAGCCCTGGAGTCACACCTTCTTGCAGGCAGGAGTCAACCCGGACGCCCGGTCCAGCAGGCTCGCGGAGGGCGCCAAGCGACCAAGAGGGATTTGCGGTTTCCGTGTCAAGACACACACGGCCCTGAATTGCAAAGCCTTGAATATGCACCGCGTCTTGGCTAGGGATGCCAATGTCATGAAGCGATTCGTTTTGGGCAATGCGCAGCTGCGCCTGTACAATGTCAACGCCACTGACCTCCTCCGAAACGGTATGTTCGACCTGGACACGGGGGTTGACTTCAAGAAAGACGTATTCGTCGCCCCGAACGAGAAACTCAACCGTCCCTGCGCCCTCGTACGAGACGTGAGCTGCAATGCGGCGGGCATCGTCTGCAAGACGGGCTCGCAGACTGTCTGAAACGGTGAATGCGGGTGCAATCTCCACGACCTTTTGGTTGCGCCTGCTTTGGATGGAGCAATCCCGGTCTCCGAGGTGTACCACCTCTCGGCCATCACCGAGAATTTGGACTTCGATGTGTTGCACGCCCGTCCAGCACGTTTCCAACAAAACGCCAGTTTTGTGAACAAGGGTTTGTTGAACAGCGTCCTTTAGATCCTCCATTCGATCAACGCGAACAATTCCTCTTCCGCCACCACCCCAGGGATCTTTGAGCATGATGGGAAAGTCGAGCCCCTGTTCGCGCATGCACGCTACAATGGAGTCGGCGTCGCGCAAGAGAGTGTTACTTCCTGGGAGCACGGGGACGCGATTGGCTTGGGCGAGCTTGCGTGCTTCAAGCTTATTTCCAAAGAGTTCAAGATTCGCAGCAGAGGGACCGACGAACTTGATGCCTGCGTCCGCGAGTTTGCTCGCGAACTCTGGTTTCTCCGAGAGAAAACCATACCCGGGATGAACAAGGGCAGCACCAACATCTTTGGCTACGCCCACAATCGCTTCAGGGTCCATGTAGTCGCATTGGACGGCCTCGTCTGCAGTTTGGACGTGCAGCGCAAGCGCCTCGTCGTCCGCATCATATATCGCGACAGTCCGGAGTCCGAGCTCTTGGGCAGCCCGGATGACTCTGACGGCAATCTCTCCTCTGTTTGCCACGAGCACGCTCGCTCTCGCGGCGGCGTCGCCGCTCGTGGTCATGCTTGCGAGGCCTCGAGTTCTGTTGCTGCTGCTGCTGCTGCCGCCGCTATTCCTTGACTTGGCGAGGACGGACCTGAGCTTCTCATGCGGTCCTACCCTTGCGACCCGCGTAGCCAAGACGCTTGGCGCGATTTGTCGAGCGCTAGGCCCTGCCCCGGCAGCCCGTGCCCTGCCCGTCGCCGACGTCGCTGCCGACACCAAGCGCATCTTGCCTCTCTTGGCTGTCGCGAATTGTGATTGTAGAGCGAGCTGTCCGTGCGGCGGCTATGACTCTGGGTCGCTTTCGAGACCCATCGCAATAGCAATTCCGACTATCCAGGATGATCGGTCGATCACGAAGTGACAAAAGTTGGTCGAGCTCATGATTTGGCTTGGCTTAGCTTGGCTTGGCTTGGCTTGGCGTGACTTGGTTTCGCTTGGCATGGCATGGCATGGCATGGCATGCCATGACATGGCAAACAACAAAGACATGCGTAGTGATCTCCGATGGAGATGTCGACACTCGTTGGGGCGACCGATTTCTTAACCCGGCCGTCCTCTTTACGAATTTCTTTGAACAAGTTCACCGTCTTGACTGTGATCTGGATTTTGGCGGGAAAAATTGTTCTCAACTCCTGTCGCTTCCTTGCACGTACAAGAAGTGTGTCGTTTCCGTGGCTCTACTACCGTGTCTGCCACGATGACTAGCGTTCGCGTCGTAAAGACCTCAGTCGTACTCGCTCGCGTTTCTCACATATTACTTTCACTCACCATTCCATACCTCGTCAGGCATAATTTTCAACTAATCCAAGGCTAATCCAAGGAAGTCAGAGACTCGGGGCTCTCATCGCCAACGATTCCCAGGAGCCGGCCGATGAGATCGTCCTTGAGATCGCCACAAGTTTTATAAGCACTGCGACGGCTGGGATTGACTGTGAGATGGATGGAAATTTTGCAAGATCGTTAGGTTCGCCAAATCTGTTTCTTCGAGGTCGCGGAGGGACCGGAGACCGCGCGCGTGCGCGGGGGGCGGCAGGCACGATGGCGGCAAAGAAGGGCCCGCCCGTGCCAGCAAAGGTAGCGGAACTGCTCACGACGGCGCGGAGAGAGCTCCGGGCCTGCCTCTTAGTGTCAGAGCAGCAACTCGCCGCCATCTCAGAGACGCGCGACCGTGAGCCGGCCCTGCGCACTAAACTTGACCGACTGCTCGCGCGGGAAACCAAGTGGGAGGGCCGCGAAAAAGTGGCAAAACGCCGATACGATGAGCTTGCCAAGATGGAAGCCTTGGCCATCGAGCGCGCCACGGTAGTCGAGGAGTTCGACACACAGAAAAGGTTGCTCACCCGCCAAATCGCAAGCCAACTTGCAAAAGCTTCAGACGAGAAAATTAGCATTCCAGAAGAGCTCTTGCAAATATTCGATAAGATTGGCAACTCCAACATTCTACTGGCAGAGCTCTCGGGAGTAATCGAGGCCGGTGGAAAGATGCTCGCCGAGACATTCGAACAAATTGGTACGCGAGGAAGTGAGCTCGATGTGCTGACGGACCGGGACATCCAGCGCATGGTCATGTACTTTTCTCGCATTTTTCCAATGCTGAACCAGCGGCTGGAAGACTTCATTGTGCGTACTGAGGAGGAAGAGAAGTCCGTAATGAAAGTCACGTCTTTGCGCTCTGCAGAGGCCATCAAAACTTCAAAGGACACCCTTAAAGCGCTTCAACAGAAATGGAAAGAGAGCACCCTAGCTTCATATGCTCCTTCTCCAAAGAAGAACGCACCAATGTCCGCAGCACCGAGCCAGAACAAGCAATCTCCATCTCTTGTGGCTGCGCTCTCTTCTGTCGCGATGGCCTTTGAACCTATCCCGAAAACTGTCGAGGAATCTGCTTCATCGGACTCTGAGGACGACAAGAGTGAAAGAGAATCTCGTCGAAGGTCGAGCGCTGGGCCTCGTGTTCTTAGCAAACACGAGCTGCTTCGAAAACGGAGACTTACGAGCTCGAGCTCTACGTCAAGCACCACAACAGCTAGCCCTGTACCTCCGCGTGGACTTTCGTCCCCTGCAATCCGCGCGGGCCAATCTTCAACCTCCCGCCCCGTGAACAATCAACGCACACTTCTCGAAGCCAACGATGTGGTCAAGGCTCCTGCTTCCGCAAAAAGCGATAATGTCGCCAGTGCATCAGCACCAGCAAGCTCTCCAGCAAGAAAAGAGGCGACGTTGCCAGCGGCGGGCGAAGCTGTCTCGGATGAGGTGAACATCGGGGAGAGTACAGAAACGAGCAAATCTACGTCAAAGACACCGAAAGCGGTGACCACGACTCGCACAATGAGTTCCCCTACAAAAAATGGGGCGGTCGCTGCTTCGAAGCAAGTCGGAACGAAGGACAAGAACCCTGCGTCAAGCAGGAATGGAACTCTACAATGGCCGACAAAAAGGTCACTTTCAGCCACGCCTGCGACGTCCGCAAAGAAGCGAGCGGTCATCAATCTCGATCTTGATGATGAGGAAGATGAGAGTGGGAGCGACTTGAGTGATATTGTTTTGATCGACTTGTCCGCCTCAGAACCCAAGAGTCCAGCACCTGGAAGCAAACGTCCGCGCATCGCTTCCCAGTCTTCCGTCTCCGAGAAGGATGCTGGCGTGCATTCTGCGCGACCAGAGACTCTTGGAAACTTGCCAAGCCATATTTTCGACCCAAAGTTCGCCGGCGAAGCCCCAGATCACCCAACACTGACAGGATTAGTTGGCTCCAAAATTAAGATTCGATGGAGCGCCGACAGCCCTGAGGTAGCGTACACAGTAGCTGCGATCAAGAAGCAGGCGGTGTGGTACTTTTTGCTCAAGGCAGCAGACCCGAAGACTGCGCCGAAGGCGATCCGGCTCCGGCTCGACGGAAAAGGCAAGGTTTACCACGTTCATCTCTACGACCCGTTCGTGTCGAGAACGGTAACGGCCGAGTCTTCGTACCGCGTTGTCTGACCCATGTAGTGCAGCATTGGACATCGAGATTGACTTCTAGGGTGCGAGGATATTGGCTGATGGCTGGCCGGCTTGGCTTGGTCTATTTCTTCAAATCCACATTGCCTCACAAGACTGTAGGCGAGACAACTATCCCCCCCTCCTCCCTCATCACTCGAGCGAGCCAGAGCGATCTGGCTGTTTTCTGCATCGGTTGTTTCTTCATTGCGAGCAGAAGCAAGGAGAGAAAGACCACTTCTAAAGAAGCAAGCAGCCAACCAGCTAGTACCGCTTTCGAGGACAAGGCAGGCAGATCCGAACGGAGCGCAGAGCCCCACAGGACTAGTTCTCAACCGAGCGAAGAAGTAAACCAATACTGCAATTGCCCAAGGATACGAGTCTCTGGACACATTCCAGGAAAAAGAAAAAAGGAAACGTAAACGTAAATTACTTGCTCTTTTTGGTGTCCGCCTCAATAGTCTCAAAGTCATCATCGTCGTCGTCGTCCACAGCAAGGTCATCGCCCCCATTCTTCTTTGCGGCCTTTGCCTTCGTCACGCGCTTGCGAACAGCGTTGGCCGACTCGGAGGCTGCGTCAGTCTCATCGGCATCCTCTTCGTCGTCGCTGTCTGCAAAATCAGAGTCCTCGGACTGGACGGCCTTCCCAAAGGCCTCCTCGAACAAGGTGGGTTCGTTGTCGAGCTCAAGATCCTCGGGGTGAATCTCTTTGGGCTTGACAAAGCCTTCCGGCTGGATCGACACAGTTTGCGTCACCTTCTCGTCAAAGTCGACATATGCGTGACAGAGCAGCGTGAAGCCGAACTTGTATTCCTGTTTGGGTCTGAGAAAACCTTTGCTAGGAAACTGTGTCCGGCCGCGCAGCGTACGCGAGGATCCCTGGAGAAAGACGTGCGCCATGACCTGCATGTCGCCTGGACGGTGGAAGATGACAGACCACTTTTCCGGCTTTGTAAAAGGAAGAAATGGCGCGTGAACGGGGAAGTCGGCGTCGTCGTGCGGAACGTGTAACCTTTCGAGCTCAAAGTACGCCGTCATGATATCGCCCTCTTGCGCTTGATCTTCGAATTCAAGCGTGCCGTCCGGGTTCTCGTGCGAGATGACACCAATGGTAACTTTGAAGTTGACGTCTGGAAGCAAGCGGGTCACCTCTGCCACATCGTGGACCTGGCTGTCCGAGAGACTTGACATCCCCTTCTTTCTGCCGGGCCCAAGAGCCGGTTGCTCCGGAGCCGCCATAAAATCCTTGATGGTTTTGATGGGCGACGAGCCGAGCGAAGCCTGTTTGGCCTCCAGCCTACCAAAGTGAGGAAGCTGCTGCAGCGATGAGTCGAGTACCCAAAGTGCTTGTGTGATGCGCTGCTCGAATTCGATGACCACACGCACGCCCTTGAAGCTGCGACGTACCAGCACAGTGTCGTACATTGCATCGATGAGCAAACGCGACTGCGTCAAGATGCGATCAATGTCCCCACGCTGACCAGACGAGAGCTCGTCAGTGAGTCTGTTAAGGTGAGCGTGGATGAGAATCTTGGCACGAGCGCAGCCCGGCCAGCGCTCAAGCATCTTAGCCTTGGCCACAAGTGGCAGCGAATTCCTCTCCATGCGGCCTTCGGAGACCATGCGGTCGCGAAGAGCCTCGAGTGCTTGCTCTTCTGCTGCAGAACGAGCCGGCAAGTCCCTGAACTCTGCGGAAAGGGCGAGAATCTCTGGCATTTGCTCGAGTGTGACCTTGTTGTCCAGCACATGGATAAAGAGATTGTACGAGTCGTTGAGAATAAGCTTGTCGCCAAATTTTTTCGAGTTCGAGTACCAGCGGCCAACCACCACGGGGGTGACCACAACGAGCATGAGAAGGTAGACGACAAGAACCAGGTTTTGGTACTTTTTGTCGAGAAGGGCCGACGGCAGACCAACAGACACCTCCATCATCTTGGAGCCGTCAGGGCTGCCGGTGCTCATGTAGCGCTCATAGGCCTCCTCATCTGTGAGAATGCTGTAGGCGTTTTGGACCTTTTCCAACATGGTTGCTGCAAGGGCCTTTTCGTCAGCGGACTTACCTAACTGACGATCCGGATGGTACTGCAGGTTCATGACATGATATGCCTTCTTGACTTGCTTCTTGGTGCTTCCCTGGCTGAGGCCGAGAACCTCCCATGGGTCAAACTGCTGGATCTGCTCTCCCGTCTGGCTCACCAGAAACACCAGCAGCAGCCAGCCTGCGGCGAGAAGCGCAAAACGCGTGAGAAAGGACTTGTCGATGATCTTGCGCGCGCTGTGGTCCTGCGCTATCTTCGCTAGCTTGCGTTTCTCTAGCGAGGATCTCGGCTTGAAGGTCGAATAGCTGGATGACCCGGACAACTTGCGCAGCGTGGTGCGCACGAACGAAAACGTTAGCGGCACCAGCGCCGAGAAGATCATCATGATCCCAAAGTACAGCGCTGCGCTGTCATCATACGCGAGACGAGGCATTGTCCTTTGTTTTGCCTCTCCTCCTTCCGCTGCTTCTTCTCCTTCTAACCCCCTCGGAGCTGCTCCTCAGCCCTGCGCGCGTCCGCCTGCTGCGGCGCGAGCTGCGCGTCGTCGATCTCAAGCAACAAACGACAAAAAGAAGCTGCGCTTTTCTGCTTTTCCAGCTGCCCAGCCTACCTGCCACGTGGAAGGCGCCTCTTGGCCCTCCTCGCGCGCAGCAGGTCGCGGGGTCTCCTGGCGCCGGGGCTGCAGCGGCGGCCGTCTGCGTGCGGGCTCCGCTTCCGCGCGAGCGAGCGGCTCCTTACGCGCGGGGCGGCGGCGCGGGCGGCTGCTGGCGAACGGACTCTGCCGCTGCGCCTTATCTCGATTCCTGCTATCCCAGCTATTCCCCCCCCCCCCGGGGCCCCCGATTCCCGCCTTTTGGGGCCCCCGTCTCGTCTCTTTCTTTCGCGAACTTCGTTCATATGCATGCTGAGGACTCCGATCGGCCATGGTGCGGCGAGCGCGTGGGTTGGTGTACGCGCACGAAGAGCAGGATAAGCTTGGACGCTCTCTGTCTTCGCGAAGAGGACCTTTGCGTGGGCGGCCGCACAGACAACAGCGGCAGAGTAAGGGTTCTACGTTTTGGTGGATGATGGTATAGTAGCCTAGTAGTCGTACGTACTACAACAACCAAAAAGGTGGGCAAGCATTATCGATCTCTCTCGCTCGCATGCGCATTCACGACGTCCACTAGGCCCTATTGCCTACTAACACCATGTAAATGTTGAATTTACTAAATCTTTGGACTCTTTTTCTTTACTCGCACTGCCTTGCCATGCTGTCGAGAATCCTCATCACACTGGCGCTCTCGACATTGGCCGCTACTCAGAAAAGCCATCCTGCCTGCCGCAGCCGCTACCGGCAAAGGATGCGCTCATCGCACACCACTTCTTCCTCCGGGTGCTTTCCCACGCTTCTCCCCTTCAGAACACAAGTTCTGTGGCCGCCGCCGCAGCCGCTGCCGTCACCACTGCTGCTGCGACAGCCTTTCCCTCTCCGTCCTCTCCCGGCTGGCTGCCCGTGCTCTGCGCTTGCTCGCTCGCCGTCCACCAACCGGCGCAAGTCGTCATGGTGCCAGGGACCATCCTGAATGCCATCATGGCATGTACTCTGTATTGACGACGAGAGACTTTGTGGCCCGGGGCAGGTTCCTGACCTCTGCTTGTGCCGGGGCAAGGATACAAGTCGTCCGTCCTACGCCTTGCCGAGACCCGCGAGGCGGCGACAGTCCGCTTTTGCTCGGCGCCGGCGAGCTCGGAGACAGGGCACGCCGGAGACCTGGAGCCGCGGCGGTCGCGGGAGGACGCAGCGGCGAGGCCGAGGGCCCCCGCGCGCGCAGCGGAAGGCAGGCGGACGGAGAGGGTTGCGCCAAGATGACGGGCAAGGTGGGCGTAATCGGCCTGGGCAACATGGGGTTCCATATGGCGTGTAACCTGCTCAAGAAGGGCTCGGGCGGCGTGGTCGGCTTCGACGTGGCGCAGCAGGCGCTCGAGCGTCTGCGTGCAGAAGGCGGCACGACGGCATCCTCGCCTGCAGAGCTCGCGGAGCAGTGCGACACTGTCCTGACGATGCTCCCCAACAACGACCACGTTCGCACCGCCTACCTCGGCGACGAGGGCGTCCTCAAGACCTTGGCCAAGGGCTCTCTGTGCATTGACTCGAGTACGATCGATCCCATTGTGGCCCGCGCACTGGCAGACGAGGTAGTGAGCAAGGGCTCAACGTTTATGGACGCTCCTGTTTCGGGCGGTGTCGGAGGCGCCGAGCTTGGAACGCTCACCTTTATGGTTGGAGCCAAGCCCGAGGAGTTCTCCCGATGCGAGCCTATTCTCTCGCTCATGGGCAAGAGCACTGTTCATTGCGGTGACATTGGCACAGGTCAGGTTGCCAAGCTTTGCAACAACCTTGTTCTTGGCATCTCCATGTTGGGTGTCAGCGAAGCCATGAACCTCGGATCGCGCCTCGGTATTGACCGCAAGGTTCTGGCCGGCATCATGAACACCTCCACCGCGCGTTGCTGGAGTAGTGACACCTACAACCCTGCACCTGGCGTCATGGAGGGCGTTCCTTCGGCGCGGGACTACGAGAACGGCTTCGGCTCCGCACTTATGCTCAAGGATCTTGGTCTCGTCGCGGATGCTGCCAAGAAGATTGGGGCGCCCGTCCCCATGGGTGAAAACGCTCACGCTCTGTACCAGATCATGGTTGCGCAGGGCTATGGATCGAAAGATTTTGGCATCGCTTTCAAGTTTCTCGGCGGCACGGACTCGGATGAGGAGACCCGCGGCCCTCTTTAACGTTCTTGCTACTTCTTCTCCAGTAAGATAAAGTCTTTTTTTTATGTACCTCCTTTTCATCCGAATTTTGGCTTTGCTCACGTTCAAAAAATGCGAGCGAATGTTTTTATCTTATTTCCGACATCACGGGGAGCTTGTATCGCGCACGTGTACATAACTCTTTTGAATAGTTGGAAAAGAAAGCTTATCAATGCCTTCCTTGCGTTGCTTGCGACCATCACATGCAAAAAAGGCGTAAATCTTGCTCGCGGCTAATTAATTTACTTTTTGATCTTCTTCCCGTCATCCGCGGAACTTGTTTCGGGAAAGTAAAGTTTGGATTTCCAAGTAAAAATACCATATTTCCCTTGCTCGCGAAAAATGCCTTGTTGACCATCATCATAAAGATCATTCGTCCTTGCAAGCACCGTGTTCAAGGTCACACAATAAAAATGCACATTTTACAAAACTGCTTGTTCAATTTCGCGAATTTGCGATGGAGGAAAACGCAACTCGCGCGCTCTAGCCGCAAAGCCCTCCTTCGGATTTGCTGCGGCAGCCTTCATTCGTGCGAAGGCTTGCTCAAAGTCACTTCGCAAGAGAGCACGACGGTTATCGTTCATGAGTGTGAGCACAATTGCCACGACCCCAACCCACCCACGCTCGAAAAACAAGGTCCAGGCATCCTGGAGCGCGTCGAACGGGAAAGCGCCCGCGAACAGCGTGCAAATCCATTGATATGCAAAGAACAAGTCTTCAAAGCCAATGTCGCAAAAGTGTTTGTGCAACTGAGCGTCGCGCGAGCGTAAGATACTCTGCAGCACAGCCGTTAGCTTTCGCAGGCTTGGAAGGCCTTCCATAAAGACGTTGCGCATATTATATCGAGGATTGGCCATGAGTTCCACGGAAAGCCGGAGCGTGTCCTCTTCAGTCTTTGTGTGCAACATGAGGAAACCCACAAGAAAGTTCATACCCTGCACGTAGCCAACTTCCGGAACAATTACAGCCGTGCCGCGCAAGACACGTCGCATTGACATGAGTACGGCCGGGTCATCAAAGTACTCCATGTCTGGGAAGGTACGTGGAAGATCCATGTTGATTTGGTGCTCGAGGTCTTCGTCCAACTCGACCTCGAACGCGAACGAAAAGTCTGCGTCCGCATCAAGAACGGAGCTATCCATGGCGAGCTCGAGCCAGCGGCGCCCCTCGGGCTGCATATTGTCAATGTATTCGTTGGACCGCTCGACCCATCGTTGCACAACGTCCACGCAGTCGCCATGGTCGTCAGAGTCGTAGCCAATGTCTTCGTCGTCGTCGATGTCGAGCGCGAGCTTGCCAAGGGCCAGAAAAGTCTCGAACATGCGTCGTGGAACGGCGCGCCCGGGCTTGTCGAGCTTTTCACGCGTTGCGTCCACCAAAGCACCGACGAGGGCGCCGCCGCGCGTGTTGACCTCGTTCCTGATTTGTCTGCGAAGCGTGTCAACGAGGCCAGCATTGCTCATGTCGTTGCCATCGTCCTCGACACCGACCCTTTCCAGGACGGCGGCGCGAGCTCTCAGAAGCTCCTCCTCGGCGCGTGATGAGACGGCGCTTCGTGCCAGCTTGACCTGTCTTCGCGCGAGGCCCACCGCGCGTGCGCCCACGAGGCCCGCAGCGCCACCAGGAAACCTTGCGCCGCTGTTCGCGCTCGCACTCGCGCCACTGGCGCCGCTCGCAGCGCGCGCGCCTCGGGCGTCTTGGGCTTCCTCCGCCTCGGAACTCGCGGTTCCGCGCTCGTGGCTCATCCCAGGACCGCCGGTTCCTCTTTCTCCTCCTCTTTCTTCTTCTTCTTCTTCTTCAAAGATCAGGTTGCCGTTCTCGTCTACGTCGACGAGGCCGTCCTCGTCTACGCCGACCGCGCCCTTGGTCTCGCCGTCGCCGTCCTCGCCGTCCTCGCCGTCCTCGCCGTCCTCCTCGCCGTCCTCGATCTCTTCTCCTTCTTCTGCGAGAACCTCGTCGACCGCGCCTCCGTCAGCGTCGTGGTCCTCGCGCCTCGGCTCCGACCCGCCGGCGCCGTCCGCATCTCCCCGTGCCGCAGCGCCGGGTCGCCCGCGCGCCGCGTCTCCGCTGCCGGCGCCGGCTTCCGCGTCGTCCTCGCCGCCCGCGCCGCGCGCCGTGTACTCCATCATCGCGGCCCCGCGCGCCATGGTCCTCGCCGCGTCCGGCCCTCAAGCTCGCGTTGCTTGTTGCGGGTTTGCTTTGCTTTGCTTTGCTTTGCTTTGCTTTGCTTTGCTCTGCTCTGCTCTGCTTTTTTTTGGTTTTCGTTTGATTTGAATTTTTCTTGTTTGATTTGAATTTTTGTTTGATTTTTTAAAAATTTTGAACCCCGGGCCAAGTTCAAACCGTGTTTCGCGCCAATGCCGAGTTTCGGATTCCCGTGTTTCGAAGCCCAGCTGATCACAGTGGCACTTCGAAGGCGACCGCGACGAAAGCTCGCCACGAAGAAACACGCAGGCGGGCAGACCCGACCCGGACCGCGCCATGTCCAGCCTCGTGCTCGCGGCGCTGGCCGGCTGCACGGGCGTGACGAGCGCCTCGCTCGCCGTCTCCGCGTACGGCACACTGCTCCCGGTACGTATACGCCTGCTCGCGGACCCGCTTGCTTGCGTGCTGGCGCGCATGTGCGAGCTCGGGGCGAGAGAGAGCACCGAGAGAAAGAAAACCAGGCGCTTTTGAGGCGGAGGCGAGCCGTAAGGTGAACGAACGTCAAGCTCTCGAGGCCACGCGATTGCGGACGCTGTGCGAAAAAGGAACAAACAAATGTGAAAAGGCGTGCTAACACGAAAGGTGCTCGAATTTGTATTCTCGCTGGGACTATTCTTTCCTTCTGTTTTTCCTGGCAAGCGGCGCAGGTGCTCGCTACGGGATTCGGGATCCACGTGCTCGATGCGCTCTTTGTCTGCTTTGTAGTGGACTGCGTCAATGGCGCACTAGTCTGTGCGCGTTACAGACAGCGTCTTACCGCGAGGACGATCTGGCCTATGCTCTCAGGGGCCTGCATTGCCGTGACGGCTGCCGTTGTGGTGGCGACTTCATTTGGCATTGAGCTGTTGCGATCCCATGAAGGCAAGCTTAAAGGAGGGGTTGCCATTACTGATTTTATCATGGGCTTTGGCTTTATGGTGCGCTACTATCGTCATCGTAACGGAAGCATCCCGAATAGTGACACAGCGTCCATGGATATGGGCAGCGCTCTCCTGCATCACGAGGATGAGGCCGTCGAGCTCATCGAGTCCGAAAGCACTGCTTCACATGATGCAAACGAAGACTCACATGAGCATCACGTTGGCGCACTTGAAGACGCCACGCCTTCGGCAGACGTGGTGATCGAAGCCAGTGACGATGAAAGTGAAGGTGGCGATCATGATGAAGCAAGTGCGCCCTCCACGCGTCGCCCTGCATTGCGCACAAACGCCGAGGACGATGCCTTTGTCGAGATCATGGACGAGGTGCTCGAGGACGAGGCTTCGTGCGTAAAGACAATGCTGGCAAAGGTGCGCGTACTCACGTTAGGTGTCGCGGAGCCAAAGACGTGTTTCACATTTTTGTACTTGGCTTTCCTTGGAAGCCTTTCCGGCATGATCGGCTTTGGAGGAGGTAACGCCTTTGCA
Organism: Schizochytrium sp. CCTCC M209059; assembly: GCA_000818945.1. Taxonomy (NCBI): domain Eukaryota; class Bigyra; order Thraustochytrida; family Thraustochytriidae; genus Schizochytrium; species Schizochytrium sp. CCTCC M209059. The sequence continues at coordinate 63,257 of KN805452.1, forward strand.
ATCTATTACATTATCGTATACAAGTGGAGCACCATTACAGCAACATGTGCGAGCGCGTTCATTTGCGGATTCATGACGTTCGGACTCTTGGTATGCTTTCTTGCCAGTGGCGTCGTGCATTTGGACCAAATTGTTCATCTTTTAATAATTGCACTTCCGTGCGATATGGCGGCGGTTCTGTTGACAAGTCATTATGCCAAAAACATGTCGGAGCAGGCCATTTGCTTTTTGGTCTCCATGTTGTTTTTCGGCATTGGTACTTTTGTTGTCATCTTTTCGGCCGTGCACGGGCCAAGTGCGAATGTGCCGCCATGATAGGGCGCACAGCATGCAACGCGTGCAGTGATGCCCCCCCCCCCCCCCCCC
>KN805452.1:63647-134540 GCA_000818945.1 Schizochytrium sp. CCTCC M209059
CCCCCCCCCCCCTCCCCTCCCTTTTTTCCTCGCTTCTACCGCTTTCCATGGCGCACAAGTCTCTCCTTGATCAAATCCTGTGTAGGGGAGGGAGCAAGCACTTCGCCAATTCTTTGTTTCTCCCTCTCTCTCGGTCATCGAGCATGCATGTCTGAGAATGTCACAGTCAATGCTGTTCGTTCATTGCATCAAGGTTGTTGTCTAAAAATAAATGATATGGGTTTAAGTGAAACAAGGATGATTCACTCATCGCGAGCACAAGTATGCAACAGGAGCGCGCCACGAGCCGGCCCACAGCAATTGGCTTCCTCAGTGTTTCTGCGCCCTTTTTCGTATATGAAAAACATTGCTCATCGCCTACTTTGCCAGTCGCCGGCAAGGAGGCGAGGAGGAAAAACGCACGCATCAATGAAATCAGATGATGTCGATCAGTTTGTTGCGAGCACTGCTGCGCAACAGAGCGCGCCGAGGGCGAGACAGCAGCAGGCCTCCTCGGTGTCTTGTTGCCTTCGGCGCTGTTCGTAACCCATTTGTCGCTCTACATTGTAGGTATGCATCTCTGCGTTTAGTCGTCGTTGCCGCTCGAGCTCGGCCTCGTAGTAGGCGCGCTCCATGCCAAAGTCTGTGTTCGGGGCCGAGGCGCCGTACGCAACGTAGACGGGCGCGACGGGCCCACTTTGCTGCACGGGCTGGGCCACGTATGCGGGCGGGATGTAGCCCTTGTTCGCATTTGCATTTGCGAGCGAGGCGTACGAATACAGGGCAGGCTGCGGATTCACGGGCGCATTCACCGGCTGCGCATACACCAGCGGCGTGTTCCCATTATCCTGAAACATGTTCTGATGCCTCAAAGTCTCTGCTTGGCCGATCACCCGTCGGACTTCGTTCAATCGCTCTTCGTCCGCTCGCTCGCTCGCTCGCCCGCCCCGCGCCGCGCCGCGTTGCTCCTCTGCGACTTGCGCGTTTTGCGCGTCTGGTCCGGACTCGCCCGCGTCGCGGCGTTTGCGCAGGCTTTTGGCCACCCTCGGGCTGCTCTCCTCCCGCCGCCACGCGCCGCCGCGCGCCGTTGCCTCTCGCCGCCGCGCTCGCTCGCCCGTGCGCGGCTGCTCGCGATCGCGCTGCCCGCGATCGCGCTTTGCCTGTTGCACGCACGCCCGGAAGAGAGCGAGGAAAAGCGCACGCGGCTCGGAGAAGGGGCGCAGGGATGCAGGAAGGCAGGCAGGCCAAAATGGAGACCACCCAAGCGCAGCGATGGACGGCCCGTGCCGCTTCTCGGCCCCTCGCGGCGGGCTGGCGCGCGACTGCGTCTGCGTCTGCGTCTGCCGCAGGCTGCTCTCCGCGCTGCGCGGGCCCGTGCCGGGTCTGCGCGCGGGTCTGTCTCGGTGTGGCAAGTTGGCGGAGGCGAGCGTAGCTAAGGTTCTGCCTCTCCCTGCCTGCTCGATGTGAGACCGACTGCTTCTTTCTTTCTTTTTCCTTTTCTTTCTTTTTCCTTTTCTTTCTTTCTTTCTTCCGGGCGCGTGCAGGAGGCGAAGAGAGCCAGGGAAAGAGGGAGAGAAAGTTGATCGAACTCGCCCCTGGCCCGAGCTGGACCTCGCGTCGCGTGCCGCCTTCGCCCGCCCGCCCGTCTCTCGCTCCCTCGCACCGCGCGCTCGCTCTCGCGGCCGCGGCTCTTCCCCCTCCTGGCCGCGGCCAGGTGGTCGCAGCGCGCGGGCGTCGGCGTCGCGCCGGCTGGAGCGGAGGGCCTTCCTTCCCTGGCCGGTGTCACGTGGGAGGAAAGAGAAAAGAGCGCAAGTTCCACTTGCCTGCCCGCCTGCCTTCCTTCGCAGGATCATGAGCGATCGCAGAAAGCTTCGAGGCTTGCGCACACGATCAATCGGTCGCGCGACGGCACGAGCACGACCCGAACGGAGCCCCACTTCTCAAGCAAGCGCGACGACCATCATGGCCTCGGACAGCTTCCGGCTGCCCGAGGTGAAGGCGAACTTCGGAGCCTGAGAGGCACGTCTCCTGTCTTCGCCCTCCTTCGCGTAGCATCTCATCCCCTCCCTCCCTCCCTCCCTCCCTCCCAGTCCGCGGCCAGGACCTCCACCGTGAGCACCCGAGGCCGGCCGCGTCGCCGTCGTCGTCGTGCACGCGGTGCGGCACGGCGACCAGGGGGTCGAGCGAAGCTTGCAGCCGCATCCATCCATCCATCCATTCGTCCATGTGACGGTCTGTCCATCCGTGCGTGCCTCTAAAAAACCGCGAGACTTGGATTTCCACACGGCCCCTCTTCTCATCCTCAGCGCTGCTTCTTCCGCAGGTTTCTCGCGCTCCGGAGCGAGCGGCAGCGACGGGGCGCGCGCCTGCGTGCTGGGATGGATGGAGGGATGGAGGGATGGAGGGAGAGAAGGCGCTGCAAGAGGGAGGAGGGTCGGCCGCCAGCCATCATGGGAGAAGTTCAAGTTGGGGAAAAAAGAAAAAAGAAAAGAAAAGGGGCCTATTGCGGGTCCAGATCCGTTAAACCGCAACACGGGGACCTGACCTGGTTCTTGAGGAGCAACTTGAAGGGAAGGAGCGCTGCTTGTGCTTGTCCTTGCGCTTGTTAGAAGCTAGTGCTGAGTTTGTCTTCCGTGCCAGCGCTTTGCGGAGCGAGCATTCATTCTCGAGGCGAGCGAGAGCCGGCGGGGGCCAGGACGCTTGAAGCGTTGGCGGCAACGTAACGAGTGCTGCGTTGCGCGTCAAGCACGCGCGGGAAGAAGCTCGCACGCACACGCAGGAAACGTGACTGCAAGTTCTGGCAGAATCTTCAGCTGGAAATCACCTTCTTCTTCTTCTTCTACTTCTTCTTCTTCTTGAGCTCGCAAAGGTCTTGATATCGATCGATTGATTGGTCGATCGTTTAGGCTCACGCATTTTTTGCACGCAATTCCCTGCGCCAAGCCCGAGCTCGAGCACGAGAATGTTTCAGTCATGGCCCGCCGAGTCGTCGACGGAGCGACAAGCTGCTCTGCGTCTCGAAGCCAAAAAGAGCGCCAAGGAGGATCGCCGCACGCGCTTCCTTGCATCCAAGCAGCGCGCTATCGGCATTGATGTGCATGGCCTCGACCAGCAGATCGAGGATAAACGCAGACGTGAAGAGGACGAACGCCTTGCCAAGGCCGAAGAAGATGAACAAACCATCAAGGTCGCCAACGCGCTCAAGGCAGCTGCCGCCGCCGAAGAGGCCGCGCGACGCGAGCACAGACACGGTCTTCAGGAGTACTGGACGTTGCAGCACAGAAACCGCATGCGCAGACCCGAGGCGGATCTCAACGATCCCCGCGGGCTCCAAAAGGACCGCGTCCCTACCATCGAGACCGTGGGCACAAGCGCAGCTCAATTTTTCGAAGGCGACAAGGAGCTTGTTGAACGCGCCGAGCTCGAGGAGAAAATGAGGGAGCAGCACGCTCTCATTGACGCCAAGGTTGCAGAAAACAAGCGTCTGCTCGACCTTGAGGCCCAGGAAGAAGCCATTCATGCCCAGATCGTCAAGGAGCAAGTTCGTCTGCGCACCCAGGCCGAGGCTGAAGACGCTCGCAACCGCCGTGAGCACAACCTTGAGGTCAGGCGCACCAACGAGCGACTCGATGCTCTCCGCAAGGAACAAGCTCGCTTGCTACGCGAATCCGACGAAGAGCGCGCCAAGCTCGAACACATGACGATTCGCGCGTCCATGCATCTTCGAGAGGACCGACGTGAACGCAATGACGGTCGAGGTGGCGTGCGTCAAGAGTGGAAAGGTATGACGCCAGCTCAACTTGCCAACGTCAAAAACGCGCTTGATCGGCAAGCCGCAGAAAATGCTGACTCGCGAGCCGCCGAAGCCAAGGAGGAATGCGAGCTCGATGAGTCCATTGAGCGCATGCGTCAATTCGCCGTAAGAGAACAGCACAGGCGCGACCAAGAGTATCGCGACGATGCAGTCCGCAGGAGACAGTTTCAGGAGTCTCAAAAGGCCTTTTATGATTCGCGACAAAAGGAGCAAAAAGATTACGATACCGAGGTCCAGCCTGAATGGTGGCCTTTCGGTCGTTCTGACAGATAAAGTCTCTTCCTTTATTTCTTTTTGTTTTGCCTTTGAAGGCTGTTAGAAGATATTTTAAAGAGCACCCGAGACGCGTTGTATCCGATACTCGTTGCTCGAGGGAAGAGGTGTCCGCAAGTAGCTGCAGCGGACATCAATAACAAAAAACCAAATCCATTCTTAGTTAAGGAAAACTCTTCCATGCATGATCCTTTCATTCTTCTCACGTCACATCTTGAATCAGGCCAACTAAGTTTCAGGCTCCACGCGATTGGAAATGCTCCCAAGTTCAGAGAGAAGGCTCTGCTGAGTCGACCGTAAGGATAGAGTAATCACTCCACCAAATCCACCACCAATCATTAAAATCGCAAACTGCAGCCAAGGCCAGACAGACGTGTACCCAAATTGGAGGAAGGCATGAACAGGCAGTCCAAAGCCGATCATCCACGCGCCCAGGACGAAAGTCACTTCAGGAAGCAAGAACGAAGACTCGTGCTTGCGGACGAATTGCTCGATGGCGTTTGAGGTCGGTAGGTAGTTCAGTTGAGCGAAAAAAAGGGTGCAACACATGACGCAGGTGAGCGAAAACTCGAACGCGAGACTCATGATGACAAAGTACGCGTTCTGCATATTACGGGTCGCATTGTCGTCAAAATCTTCATTATACTCACCCCGGGGAGGAACTGGCTGTGTAAGCTGCTCAAACGAGAAAGAAGACAACAGGACTGCCACAACGCCCAAAGCTGCCCAATACTTTTTCAGACGATCGGCGAGCTCTATCGCTCCTTCGGCCTGAACGTAGTCCAGCCAATGCTTCCCCATCGTACCCGTTCGCTAAGTAGCGTGCTAGAGCTGAGACGCTTCGAAAGTTGACGTAGTAGAGCTGAGGCGCGTCGAAAGTTGACGTTTTGGTCGGCGAGAGCCGAGAACTTTCTGGCCAGCGTGGAAACTGGAAAGCACGCGCGCCAATGTATCACCTTAAAACTTGGAAAGAAGGTCTGTTTGGTGATGGATTTTTCATAGATAATAAATCGCCCTTTAAGGAGGCCACTTAAAATAATACTGTTTGTCGTCACGTGCACCTGTGCTGGAACTCCTGAGTATCCTATAGCTAATCATTAAGGAAACCTTACAGGTGCTGGTTCGGGGGTACGCAAATGGACTACCTTCAAAAAATCATTTTCTGCGAATATTCGGCTATCAATTATTTCATTACTTTAAAGTCAATTGAAGATCTTTATTGCCGCTGGGCATGTGACTTATTGTGCGCGCGCACTCAGCTTGTCGAATGTAAATACGCACGTCCGTACCATGTGTAGTACCTCGTGGTAGGAAGAAATAAGGTGCACATTTTTTCGCGTGGCAACGTACCTTCAGCAAATACACTAGAACCCTAACCCTACTCTGGATCCGCGCATTTTTGAGTAGAAGTGATAGTGGGAATGTGTTACAGCCAATACGCTGGTTTTTCCCTCTGAGGAAGGAGGTTCTGAAGGACCGACAGAGGCAGGAATCCACGTCACAGACCTTCTTGCTGTGCGCAAAGGCATTGAGCCTCACTAGCAGAAGAATCACAGTGGTATAGCATGACCTCGACGCTGTACGTGTCCGGCAAACGTACATTCCTTAAATTGTGAACTTCTTTAACTGGATATTTTCCCTATGTAACATTAAACAGAGGCCTAGAGGTACTAGGGCCCAGCTACGGAACTTGCGAACTTGGCGCCTTAAAGTAATATCTTCCCCTTAATCTAGGCCAGTGTTGAATAAGTATTCTAAATTTGCCGAAAAATCAGACGACGCTGTGCACGGCAGTGCAGCTTTCGGGCGATCGACAGTAGGCTCGGTGTTGAGGCGGGCGAGGGCCGACGGCGCGGACAGCCGAAAGCGCGGGTAGCTGAAGCACGTGTAGTCTAGCAGGTGTACAGACAGACACGTGCACAGGCAGGCAGGTTGCTCCTCGCTTGCTAGCCTGTCGCGAAGTGACCGACATGTGGAAAGAACTTGGGATGCTTGCGGCCCATGCAGGCCTAGCATGCTTCAAAGCCGTGTTAGCGATCCGAAAGCCCCGTGGTCTTCTACAGGTAACGGCTGGCCTTTCTGCTGCGTTCATGCTCAAGTTCGCATTTTCTGGCGAGTTCGATTCTGGCTCACTTCAGAAAGCTGCGAAAGTCCTTGGTACTCTAACTTTCGGGCTTGGCGCAGTCGCTGCCTACGGCAATGCATCTCCAACTTGGCAGGAGAAACATCTGAGTGCCTTCACTGGGTACATCAATTTCGCTGTGATCGGAAATGTCGCAATGATGGCTGCTGTTCCTGCTGATGGGACTTTGCGGGGACTTATTTCACCAATCCTTTGCCTAACTTTAGCTGCATGGCTATGCATGGAGGCTCATTTCATCGAGTGGAAAACCGTGAAATACGATGGCTCTCTCTTCTTGTATTCGGGTTCCCCATTTTCCTGGATCGTACATCACGCGATCTACCGAGCTTGCCTACTTTCTCTGCCATGCTTCGAGTCACGGAAGTATCTCCTACTTGAGGTTGTGACTTTGGGGCTCATGTACATGTTCAGTTGGGCTTCGAAGTATCCTCCGGAACAGGTTTTCGGCTACGCAGACACAATCTCAGTCGCTTCATCAGCAGCCGTATCGGCGCTAATTGAAGTGGCTTATGAACCACTAAGTCAGCCTACGGAGGATACCTTAGATTTGGTTATTGTGCCAATTCAGCTCGTTGTTCTAATCTCAGCCATTGTCCATATGCAAAGGCGCTTCAATCACATTTATAAGAAGCCCGTCTAGGTCTTAATTTAAATGCCTACATTTTGCGATATTTGGTCTTCACGTTGGCAATCTTTGCCTCGATCTGGGTCTCTGTAGGGAAGCTAGCTGGTTTGGGCCTATTGTGGTGATCAAGAAAAGTCTTCATGATTTGCTTGGGTGTCTTGTTTGGGTTCGTGGCCGTAAGAAGTTAAATTTCGTTGGCAAATTTGGCTTCCATGTCTTTTCGCCCCCTTCCTGATGACCCAGACTGCATATCTGCTGCAGCTGCTGCGTCCTTCGGTGCAAGTTCTGCTGCCCTTGCCATTCTTTCAGCTTGCTCTCGAGCCTTCTGTTGAGTGCTGAGCTGAGCTACCCGATGAGCAACTTGATGTGTTCCGCAGAAGGAAGACACAATCGTCCTGGGAACACCTTCTTGAGATGCGCGCGCATCGCACCTGGCCCCATCTTATGCGACGAGTTCTCGACGCCTAATCCAAAAAGCTCTTCGCCTTGCTTTCTGTAAGGGCCCATGTAGTCGCTAACGGAAGTAGAGTCGTGATGAGGCCGCCGCGCCCAGCCTTGAGATTTCGCTGGAAGAACATGGTGCTCCGCGAGCGCATACCCCTGGTATATCGCTTCTCCGGTCTCGCAAACTGATCATCGCTTGCGAGACGTTGCTTGCTATTGGCGTTGCATTATCCAAGCCGATCGTCCCGCACACTTGCTCGATTGTATCCTCGTCATCGTGGGCATCATCACGCAAGTCGATCCCAGTCGAGGTCACGGCTCGCATGAGCAAGTCGTCACTCTGGCCCATCGACCCCACCATGCGGCGAACTGCGTATGCAGCGACATCTCGCCGCTGGGAACCGACAAAGTTTGCCGATCGTTGCTGCTGTGCTTGCTGCTGCGATCGATGTTGGCCTGACAAGCTGTCGGAGCCTTCGTTTGTTGTACAGCTCGGCGAAGCATGACGCCCAGGCCGACGAGGACCAAAACTGCAAAAACAAACACACTCAGCAAGTGTACTACCCAAAGTGGTCCCTTGAACAAAATGTCATCGCCCAGCACACCAGGAGCTTGTTCAGAATGCTGACTTGCTTCTTCGTCGTCTGTTCCATGCTCATCCTCGACCTCGACTGAATCGACCGAGCCGGCAGCTTCTGTTGGCGATGACGGTGTCGAGACTGAGCGTTCAGGTGACGGCAATTCTTCTGCGACAGGTCGATACGGACCTTAGAACTTGCGTGTCCAGAGTACTCAAAAGTGTCGACAATCATTGCAGCATTTTCTGGGGATTTAAAGTCCAATTACACATCAGAAAAGAAGGCGACCAGGGCCCTTCCCGTAGGCATTGGCATCGCGCGCACATCCTTCCTATTAGCAAGAGAGCACAGGTCATGCGCCCAGGTACCGGCCTCTCGATTGAAATCATAAAGATGGGTGATTGTATTTGGAATGCCTCTATCTGCTTTCAATGCCTCAAAAATTGCGTCAGGCGTCGCGATGTCGTTTCCCTGGCGGCAAAATGAATTAAACTTTGCTGAAACCTAATCAAAGTGCGCATCACGCAAACTCTTGCCGCGCTGGACTGGAGACTTGATCATTCGTTTCACAGCGATTCCGCAGACGCCATCCAGAAGGCCCGCGCCGAGAAGAAAAAGTAAGCTTCGATAGCACCCTGCGTTGTCAGAGTGAATGGACACTTCCTTGATATGCTCGAGATGGGGATGTTGCGAAAGATCATAGAAGATTGCTTCGTTAATTGCGAGGACCTCGTCTGTTCCTTGCTGGTTTCCTCGTAGGACGATGGAGTCGAGGTAGACGTTTTTTGAACTGCTGTCTGCAAGACAGGGTCCCAGTCAATGAAGACGACAATAGACCCGTGCAGGCTCATGCCTCGCTTGGAATAGTGTCCTAGTATAGTCTCTTTTGTGTACATCGCAAGGACCTTCATCTTCCAATCTTCGATTATGAGCGCCTCACTAGATCCAAAATTTCGGACGCACCGTGTGCTCATTCCTTGCAGGTATGCACCAATGGCATCCTCTTAAGCAACACACCGAGCGGCTCGATCGTGGTATAAGAACCACTTGGTCTCGACATCAGAAACGTATTTGCGGCGCATCTAATTTGTCCTCCTCGCCAATCATGTCCGTGATTCTTTGAACGAGGCTCCTGAGCTGTTTCAAGATCCAATATGGAAACTCACACGCGCCGCAGTAAGAGGAATACTACTCGCCACCACTCGCTTGGACGCTTGGGCCGTCTGGCCGAGTAACACCATAGCAAAATATGGTTGTCGCAACAGGTATCAGCTTTGCGCATGTGGTCATACGCTTTTATCTTCAAAAAGTTTCAAGCGTGGTCGATGTATCCATCGAAGCATGTACGCTCTATCTCTGTGCGTGCAAGCCTCGCCACAAGGCGATGGAGATTAGGCGTGTTCTCGTTTAGGAGTGTTCAAACAACATAGTCGACTGATGTGTTAGAAGCTTCGATTCGAGCTGATGATAGTTTTGAGGATCTCGTACATGATGCCGCCTGGAAATGCCTTGCGGCCAGACTTGTCGCAAGCTTCTTAATACCGACGGATGAGGATCGCTTTATCAACCTGTAAAACGACTCGAGGAGGTGTCCAAGCGTCGCGCCTGGTGAGGCGGGTGCGACGGCTGCCTCAAGATAGAAATCCCACCTGCCTTGGGGCGAGAGTGAAACGGACCGCAAAGTCAGCATTCGAAGTATGGAGATTGCGCCGACGAAAGGTGGGGTCTGCGAGCACGCCAAACTCGAAAAGGTCCGCGTAGTCGCGGCTTGCGCGCTGCCACGTCACGCTGCCCATCCTTACTTGACCGGCTGCTCGCAGGTGTCTAAGGACCTTGCGGGGCAAGCTGTTCGACAATATCGCGCGGCTCGTACGAGGCTCGATGGAGCCACATCGCATATCGTTTACTACTGCTTTGGCAAGATGCAACGAAATTGTCGCAACTGCAGGTTTCCTCATCATCGACGCGCTTAACAAACTCTCTTATCAAGAACTCAGGATTCCCTGGATACATGCCAGATGCTATTGCGCGTGTAGCTTAAAGCATCGCCTGGGCCATCGAGGATCTGTGCCTCTTTGTCATCTTCCGGTCCGGGTTGTAACGACTTTCTTGAGAAGGAGAATTGCTCACAGCCCCTTCCGTCGAATTGAAACGCACTTTAAAGTCGCGCAGACTTGTTGAAGAGTTGATGCATCCCTCAAAGCGGTCTTGGCTAGAGCGGAAAGGACATGATGATGCATCGTTCCAAAAAGGTGACGGCGGGATCTTCTCACCTTTGTAGTGCACCAAGCCCTTCGCGTGATTGGGGCGGCACGCGATCTCGACCCCCGGCGTGATCGACCTGGGTGTCGCCGATTGTCTCGTCAACTTTAATCAATAATGTGATTAAGGCGAGCGCTTCGCGCTCGTCCGCTTTTTATGTTTTCTTTTTAGTTTGTGTAATGGGGATATGTTGTCCGGGGCTTGCCAGGCCAGCATTATGGTCATAAGGGCAAACCCTATCCCTTCTTGAGTTGCCCCGATCGGGCGGTTCGTGATCCCGATCTGTTTGTAAGTGTTATAGCACCAGGCAGAACCAAGCCTGTAATCATATAGCACATATCTGAAGTGATGTGCGTTTTCTGAAGTGCGTTTTTGCACGATCTTTATGTTGGGGGCCGGCGCTCGTGGTTTGTGCCCGTATTGGTCATAAACATTTGGACAAATCTGGGACAAGTGCGGCGTCTTTTGCATGGTCGCGTCGCACGTCCGCCATTAGGACCTTTCATTTTTTCCCGTGCCAGCCGAGCCGAACCGGAGGCACGAGCCAACATGGACCGTTCAACTGCGCATGTCACCTATCCGCCATTAGGGCCTTTCGTTTATTACGGGACCAGCCGAGCTGAGCCCACCAGCCGACATGGACCGTTCAACTGCGCATGCAAACCTTGAACGCGGGTCAACGAAATGGCTTGCTGGTGCAACAAGAGTGAGAAATCGTGCAGGCGCGATCAATGCCCAAGTCGACCTTCTAGTAAATGTAACGGATCGCGTACGTATCGAAAAGGATGCCCGTGTGCCTTGCGCGGTCGGCGTCATCCAAGTGGACAAAGCTGTTCGTGCTGGTGTGGGGCAAACCAGCGGAAATGTCCTCGAAAGGACCGCTGTCCATCGAGGCCATTTCAAAGCTGCGGGGGCAGGCATTCGAACAGAAAGCGTTGCCATTCTCGGGCTCAAATGAGTCATGTTGTGTCACAGTCGCCAAACAGAGAGGGGCCGGGCAACTCGCAAGACAACAATGAGACGGCTCCAATGGACAATTTCACAGAAGTTTTGAATCAAAGCTTCATAGCTGATGAATCGCCTGAGGAGCGCCGCAACTGGATCCAGCCGCCATCCGATGTAGCTCTTTGCAAACTGCGTAAACAGGTTCCTCTCATACATCCATGATCCAAGCAATCACCATTGCCATGCATGTGGTGTCTGCGACGTTCTTTACAATCGTGATGGCATCGCAAAACTCGAACAGTCCAGTGTTCGATTTGATCGAACTCGGTCCGGACGGGTGCGCTGAGGGAAGCAGAACCCTCGATTAGTTCGCGTCCGGAAGATGCGTCGTAGTTCATAGCAGAGGAATGGCTGGCGGCCAAGTGCAAGTTTGCAAGCTGTGTAGCGCCGACGTGCGCAAAGGAAATGTTCCGGTAACAAGCTTTTTCAAGTGGATCCTGGACCTAGCCTCATGCTCCCAGAGACTACGTTTGCAGAGGACCTACTGTTATCAAACTATCGACTCGTGGCATGGGCTTACAGAGTGCGCTTCTACTACATGAACGCTTTCCATAAGACCAGCTCTCCGGTTCATGTTTTATTGGCCCCCATGGCGACCTCAATTACGGAAATATACTGTATATAAGTAATCATTCACTAGTTCACTGCAGCTCGGACTAAAAACGCACTTCAGATCGCGGGGTCTTCAGCCCGCAGGGTATCCTAGGTGTGTACTATCGGTACGGTGTGCTACACCTTCTAGTCCTTGATTCGGTATTCCAGCTGTGCGCTGTGCAGGGTCTGGCGTGTGCAGAGACCCATCAATGTCTGAGTCTAATAAGTCAGGCATTGCGTTTTGCGCAGCATTATCACTGTCGTCAAGTTCTTCTTCAACGTGGTTCTGCTATTGGTTGGCCTGCACATTTTACGACGCTGACATAGTCATCTTTCTTTTCGTTTGCCGAGCGTCTTGGCACAGAAAGACCTTCTTAGCAACGTCTCGGGCTAGGGAGCGCAGACGCTTGGCCCTCTTCGTTTTCTCCTCCTCCTCAAGCGCAGGTTTTTGCTCTTTCCGAGGGCGACCTCGGGTCCGAGCAACTCGCTAGACGGCGGTTAGCTTATTGTGCGTGCCTCACACTTACAGCGTGAGCACAGGTTGCATTCTCCGCAAAGAGACACATAGCACTTGTGCCTGTCCCCCATTGCGACCTGCCACTATCCAACCCTTACTTACGCCTAGTGTCAATCCCTCGCGCGGACCGTGCAAGCAATAACTTTTCGTCTACTACGGGGTTTCGGGGCTCGAAAAGACCAAATTCGCGCTCTCCGGACCGAGCCGAAGTCAGGCGTATTCGCCGCGGTCTGCAAAACACAAGTGCGGATTTTCGGGTCTGTCAAATTTCGGTGAATGCCGCATATTTCCGTATGTATTTGCACCTATTCTTAGGAATAGGCTTAGACGGTCTTTAAAAATGTCAGATTTGGAGCTAAGGTGCGGTTTTGTGCTCGGGGATTTATTTGTGTAAGCCTTGTTATGCACGTTGAACGGGTCAGAACGGACGCCCAAGACACACAGGCTGCGTTCCAAATCTTGGACACCAACTCCACGACCAGAAATACAATACCGTGGATGCAGCGTCTTCGATCTATTCTAAACCAAGCTGGCGAGGATGACTGCCCCTTAATACTGATATAAGGACAAATTTGGGACAATTGCGGCATCTTTTGCACGGTCGCGTCGCCTATCCGCCATTAGGACCTTTCATTTTTTCCCGGGACCAGCCGAGCCGAGCCGGAGGCTGACGGAATTAGCTATTTGAAGAGAGAAAAATGTTTTACAATAATTCTAAATCGAAGGCTTTCTGCAGCGAATTCCCATTTCCCACGGACAGCAGGCGTTGCAATCTTCATAACCACGCACAAAGGCAAGACCTTTCGGATTTCGGCCACAATTCGTGGCGTTTTCCAGTTCAAGCGCTTGTCGCAGTGAGTGCACCTGTTTGCGAAGGATGCGAAGGCCCCACTGCACCGGAGCTTCGTGACGGCGGAACGGCTCGTGAAGGCGCCGTTGCGGACAAAGAGGAACTGTGCAGGGTTTTCGTCGTCGTCTTTACGGCGCGAGGCGCTCGGGCGTACTTGGCAATCCACGGGTGCATGGGCACGTCCTTGAGCTGCATACGGTGATCTGGGTTTTTGCGCAAGAGCGCGCGAATAAAATCCTTGGCGTCGTCGGAAATGCCGTGCGATGGGAAACGCAAGTCAATGCGCTTAATGCGCTGATATGTTAGCGTCTCCGACTCCTCTTCAAAGGGCGGACTTCCAACGAGAAGCTCATATGCGAGGACGCCAAGGCTCCAGACGTCCACGCGAGCGTCGTGTTTCCTGCGCATGACCGCTTCAGGCGCCAGATAGTCAATGGTGCCGCAAAGGGTTTCGCGGCGCGTTTTGCTGTGAACCGACCAGCCAAAATCGGAAATGAGAACTGTCCCGTTGTGACTGAGCAAAATGTTCTCCGGTTTGAGGTCGCGGTGAATGACATTCTTTCCGTGACAGTAGCGCAGTGCATCTGCAAGGTCACGAATGTACGTTGCAGCGCGTGGTTCCGGAAAACGCTTTTTCAGCTTGAGTTCCTTGTACAGTTCGCCGCGCGAGGCAAACTGCAAGACGAGGAAAATCCGTTTGTCATCGTGAAAGAACGTGAAGAGCCGAAGAATGTGCTTGTGTCGCAACTGCGACTGGATCTCGACTTCGCGACGCAGCTGATGCTCGACGCCGGCCTTTTCCAGCTGCGATTTTTGCAGGACCTTGATGGCGACCACAAAACCGCTCTTACGTTCGCGCGCAAGGTAGACGTTTCCAAACTTGCCCCTACCGAGTTTTTTGCCAATGTCAAAGTCCTGGAGTGACCACACACGCGTCTCCTCGTCCTCGTGACCTTCCTTTTCTTCGTCGCCCGTTGCCTGGCATCGCAGGTCCTTGCCAACCTCTTCATCATCACGATCGCCGCCTTCGTTCGCATCATTAAAGATGCTTTCAGGCTCTCCTCGTACTGTCGAACAGTCGGCCTTGTTTTGCAGCGAGTCAATTGTGGCACCTTGGCTCTCTTCTTGAGGCATGCATTTTTTGCCGGGGTCCACGCGGCAGGTCAAGGGGGTCAGCATGCTTCCCCGACGACGAAAAGCTTGCGCAGCAGTGGTGGCGCGAGACGCTTGTTCAACAATGTTGATGTTCTGGTTTTCATCTTGCTCGCTCGATTTTGTAACAGTTTCTGCCTTGGTCTCCACACCAGGCATGGCCTCCTCCCAAATTTGGCCCACAGACTTGGCAGTTCGCTTTTTGCGCGTTATCTGCTCGGGGACCTCGTTGCGTACGAGCTTCGCATGTTTGCTATCCTCGCTTTCATGAGTGTTTGCAATGCGAGTTTTACGATTAGCCATCAATCCTTGGCCTCCCGCCCTCGCGCGAAGGGCAGTTTTAGCTGTCTGCCATTCGTCCGACCCGGGTCTCGCTGATGATGCCGGGTTCTTTGTGTGCAAAGACTGCGAAGCCAAAGATGACGATGAAGACGACGTCGACGACGATGACGACAAGGACGACGACGACGACGAAGTCAGCCTCGGGTCATTGGTGACCGGTGGTGTGATTTGGGGCTGCTTGCGCGGGATGCGCTTGGCACCACCTCCGAGCTGCGTCTTCGCCCTGTCGCCGTTCGCGCGAGCAGACTTGGCGTCGAGTGCGCGTTGCAGGATCCCACTGCGCGCCGTTTCTCCACCTTCGCTCGCCCAAAGGACGCCGAGCGAGGCCGGCGTCCTTGCCGACTCCCTACGAGCGTCCGCGAGACCGCTGTCCAGGACCTGTGCAGTTGTCGCTTGCGCCACGGATGGGGACGGCGACCTCGGGGACGACGACGAGGACGACGAGAAATCCATCGCCCCGGACGCTCTTTTTCGTCTGCGCGCTCGCTGCGCCTCGTTTCGCTTCTCGCTCCGAGCGCGACGGGGACCGGCCGCGTCCTTCCTGCGCGCCTCGGGGTCTTGCAGCGCAACCTCTCGCGCGCGCCGCGTCCCGGCGGGAGGTGGGTGTGCAAGCTAAGCCAAGCTAATCTAACCACGGGGCTCGTTGGAGTTTTGGCGTTGACTTGGTTGACTCACTAAGTCGAACTTTGCAAAACAACTCGAAGGCCCGGACCTAAACGTTGACACAAACGTCCGCCGTGTATGATACTGAAAGAGACGCTGGAGACGCGCCTCGGCAACGCCAGCGACGGCAGCGGCGGCGACGGTAGCGACGTCGATAATGTTGGAAAAAAGCACGAACACCTCAAGGCTTCGTGCAACGCAGCGCAGCGGAGAGCATCAAATTTTCTTTCGTCAGGTCGTACCTGTTTCGTTTTCTTTCATGAGCCTAGGTTATTTCCATTACGCTGCAAAGGGCTCGAGAGCACATTCAACAGCCCATGCACGTCTGATGACACGAAGACAAGCAAAGGAAGAAGAAAAAAAAAAGAGTCTGTCTGTGAATGTGTTTGTTTGCAAAAGAAAATGGAAGGTGGTATATGTATACGGGAGGATCCCCAGTCAAATGGGTCCCACCTTGAGATGGATGCGCTCGATTTCGTCGGGCGGGGCGTGCATGATGATCCAGGGGTGGTAGAGAATCTTGTGAATGGGCCACAAGCGCAGCTCCGGGTCGGAAACGAGAATGGAGGACAAAAGATCCTTTGCTTCGGGAGAAATGTCCTTGGGCATCTCGTAGTTGCACATGCTGACGTTGGTACAAGTGTCGGTCTGGTCTGGCGCGACAAAAGGGGCGGTGCCGACAAGCATTTCGAAGAGCAAGACGCCCGTCATCCAAATGTCGGCGCGCTCGCTGTACGCCGTCTCTGCGACCATTTCCGGTGGGAGGTAATCCACGGTTCCACAGAGCGTTTTGCGCTTGATTTCCTCTTTGGCGCGCGTTGAGTTGACAGACCAACCAAAGTCAGCCAGCTTGATGGAGTTGTCGCGCGCCACAAGGATGTTTTCCGGCTTGATGTCGCGATGCACAACGCCAAGCTTGTGGCACTGAGTGAGCGCGCAAACGAGCTGGCGGATTACGGCCGACGCGCGTGGTTCCTCGAATCTTCCCGAGGGGGAATTTTTGAGCTCTTCGAAAAGCTCCCCACCCGGCACATACTCGAGAATCAGGTATACGCGCTCCTTGTCGTGAAAGTAAGAGTACAATCGAACCACATTTTTGTGCCGGAGTCGATGATGAATCTCAATCTCGCGTTTGAGCTGATGCATGAGATCCGAGTTTTCAATCTCCTCCTTGAAGAGAACTTTCAATGCCACTACGCGCTTTTCTTTCTTGGTGCGCGCCAGGTATACATTTCCAAATTTGCCTTTGCCGAGACCGCGGCCCACCTCAAAGTCGTTCAAACACCATCTCTTGCCGCCGCTGCTGCCAGGGCCGCCTTGGCTTCCAGATCCGCCCAGGAGACCACGCTTGACGTGCTCTGGGATGTTGCTGCTTTGTTGCAGGTTCTTCTCCAGGATACTCTTGGTGGTCTTGCCGCTGAGCATGTCGCTGTTGCTGCCACGTCGGGCATTTCCCGTGGCCATTTCATTCTCGCGCCCTGCGGCAGCGTCGCCATCGCGCTCCATCCTGCCTTAGACTTTTGGTTTAGACGTGAACAGGACCGGGAAAAGACCCAATGGCTGTGTCTCGGTTGACTTTGCGTGAGCAAGCTATCGCGCAACGGGCAGGTGCGGGACAGTGTTTGCTGTTATTGCGCGAACCTCGACGCGACGTCCGGTTCTTGTGGAAGGCTCAGGCTATCTCCTCGTTCCCTGCGGACCACGCAATCCCCACGAGAACGCACGCACGCACGCACGCACGCACTTGCTCTCGCCTCGACCTCTTGCGTCTCGCCTGTCTGGCGGGTTCACACGCGCTCGCGTACGTAGAAGCAGCGTCTTCGCTCGCGAGTCCCAGCTGCAGCCTCAATTTCGCACAAGCACGCGAGCAGCAAGCAAGTCCAGCAGCTCTTTCCGCGACGAAGCTACGCCAGCCGCGCGTTCCGCAAAAGACCAGACTCCCGCGCGCCCGGCCTCGACCTCGTCCTCGCTCCGGCCCGTCGATGGGACCCTCGCCGCGACTGCGAAGCCTCCGCGCGGCCCCGTCCTCGAAGCTGGCGCACCACGTTTCGGGCTCTGACCCGGGCGCAACGGCGCGCTGCGGTGCCCCCGGTCCCGTACGCCGCACACTTCCCAAATATATATTCTTCACTCGCACCGGAATCGAGCATCATTTGAGTGCGCAACCCATTTTCGCCGGCGCCCTCGTGGTGCAAAGTAACAGACCTCGATTTGGCTCCCGCGCTCACCAGAAAGCGTGCCAGACACAGAGACATACAGAGCTTGGGCTCTTCGACCTTGCCGAGCCCCGGGGCGGGCCAGAAGCGATCGGGTGAGCAAGCGCTCGAGCGGGAGGGGCCGCGTAGACGTCGTGAAGATGGAGTGGTCGGCGAAGAAGAGCGCGAGGAAGCCGTCGCGAGCGGCGCTTGCGACCATGTCGAGACCTCCGTCCTGGGGTCTGCAAACGGTTGCAGCTTCGACACAGCAACAACAGGGCCACGGATACGAGCACGACCAGGCTCTTGATCACCAGCAGCTCCAGCAGCAGCAAACGCAAACGCAAACGCAAAAGACGCTAACCTGGCGAAATGGAACGAGGAGACGGAAAGGCTCGCGCGGAGATGCTGATTCGCATCACGGCGGCCAACACTATGGTGCAGAACCAGGTTCCTCTCTGCGACCTCGAAATGGATTGGACGATGATGATAAAGAGATGGACATGGATGACGACGACAACTACATGATCGCTCGAGACGAAGATGACAAGGAAGTCACCGGCAACGGAGGCCGTTCGAGACAATACGCTGAAGCAGACAAGGAACAGTTCCAGCGTCAACCCATGTCCACACCTATTCCCACTCATCGCCTTGCCAAGGAGCGCGGCCCTCGAAGCGCGCTCAAGAGCGCAGAAGCAGCTCGCAAAAGGCTCCGGAGCGCGCAGACCCCGGCATTAGGCCGGAACGGAAACGCAGTCGGTCGACGCGTCTCGACAGACTCCTCTGCCGTCAGCGAGAGCGGTGGAGATCGGCGGTGGACGCTCGAAGATTTCGAAGTCGGCCGCCAGCTCGGAAGTGGCAAGTTTGGCAATGTCTATCTTGCTCGCGAAAAACAAAGCAAGTATGTTGTCGCCCTCAAGGTTCTTGACAAGTCGCAGTTGCAGCGACAAGGCATCGAGCACCAGCTGCGAAGAGAAATTGAGATCCAACGCCAGTTACGCGACCACAACATTTTGCAACTCTACGGATACTTTTTTGACGCGCGTCGCATTTACCTCATTCTCGAGTATGCGCCGGGAGGCCAGCTCTATGAGGCCCTCAAATCGGCCAAACGCTTTAGTGAAACGCAGGCCGCGAGTTATGTGCGTCAGCTGGCGCGCGCACTTGACCATTGCCACGAACGTAATGTCATTCACCGGGACCTCAAACCGGAAAACCTCCTGCTTGGCTCGGATAATGAAATTCGCGTGTGTGACTTTGGATGGTCCATCCATGCCCCGAGCTCCCGACGATCTACAATTTGTGGCACGGTACGTTTTCGTTGTCGGCGACGTGCATAACTTTTTCTCTTTTTCTTGAGGGCTGACAGATGCATTGTATGCGTCGATATTCGCTTTGAAACAACTGTAGCTTGATTATTTACCGCCCGAGATGGTGGCCGGCGAAACGCACGATTCGCGCGTCGATAATTGGGGCCTCGGGGTGCTTGCCTATGAATTCCTCGTGGGCAAGCCCCCCTTTGAAGCGCCAAGCATGCAGCTGACATACAATCGCATTCTCAAAGGTGAACTCGATTTTCCTTCCGGGATCTCGGAAGGGGCACGTGACCTCATTGCCAGACTTTTGCGCAACGATCCCGCTCAGCGTCTCGATCTGAAAAGTGTTTTGCGGCACCCCTGGATTCTCGCGCATGCTCAAGCTTGATCGATCTCTTGCATCGGGACGCCCTACGTTGGGAAGCAAAGACAAAGGCAGACAACGGGAGTCAATTCTCTCTGAGGATTCCTCGAAGCAGAGGATGCAAATGAATTCTAAAAAATGACGCAAAGCGTCGATATGCCCCCTCCCTCCCCTTCGTTTTTCCATGTGGCACTTGGTTTCTTAGATGAAGAAGAATACCGTTCATCCATCGCGACAAAGTGCTGGCTTGGAGCAAGTGATCAATCTATCTAACTCTGAAGCTGTCACGCTCCGAGGAGTTCTCCAAAGTGGTTTCTAGACCTTTGTATTTCTTGAGTCGAAATAAAGTTCGCAATTGTGTTGTTGTTTCTGTTTTGTTTTGCTATTTTTTTTTATATTTGCCAAAAAGTTCATTGCGCGGTTTCGATGTTCGTTCTTTTGTAGCGCAAGGTGTGTCAAGGGCGAGGAACAAGCTTTAACTCCATCGACCAGCAAACGTTGACTACCTCGTGCTGACCTGACTCGGATTGTAGTTGCTGTAAGACTTCTTCTCGACGGTGGGCACGTTCTTTTTAATCCATGTATGGTTTGGTACCTCGGTGAGCGGCATCCGATCGTCGGGCTTCTTTTTCAGCAAGCGAGACACGAAGTCGCGCGCATCCTGAGAAAAGTGTGCAGGAAAGGAGTAGCGTACTGCAAGGATGAGTTGAAAGGTGGCCTCCTGGCCTTCGGTCTCAAATGGTGGCGTGCCGGCCATGAACTCGTAGGCAAGAACGCCAAGGCTCCAGTTGTCGACCTTGGCGTCGTAAGATGAGCGCTCGACCATCTCGGGTGGCAAATAATCGAGCGTACCACACATGGTGTCGCGACGGCTTGCAGAGTGTGTGGACCAGCCAAAGTCGGCAATCTTAATCTCGTCATTGTGCGTGAGGAGAAGATTTTCGGGTTTAATGTCGCGATGAATGACATTTTTACTGTGGCAGTATGCAAGAGCGCAGGCGATTTGTTTAATGTACTGGGCGGCGCGCCGTTCACGAAAGCGGCCCTTGCGCTGGAGCTCCTTGTACACCTCGCCGCGGGCCACGTACTCGAGGACGAGATAGATGCGCCTCTCGTCGTAAAAGTACGTGTACAAACGAAGGACGTTCTTGTGCCGAAGGTGCGCCTGGATCTCGATCTCGCGCCGTAGCTGGTGCTCGACGTTGTTTTTCTTGAGCTGCTGTTTTTTCAACACCTTGATGGCGACAATGTACTCTTGTTTTCGCTCGCGTGCAAGGTAGACGTTGCCAAACTTTCCGCTACCAAGCTTGCGTCCGATATCAAAGTGGTTGAGCGTCCACCTCGAGCTGTCGGTCTCTTCAAAGGGGTCCACGGGCATGAGGCTCTCGCGTGGCTTGTTGCTGCGCGCAGCGCGCTCGCTCGGGTCCTTGCTCTCGACTACGACGTCACTGATGCTCTTGTCGCCGAGCTGGGGCTTGTTCTTGCCCAAGAGACCACTCGTGTGACTGGCCATGCTCGTCGCTTTCGCGCCGGCGTGGTTTTGAGGAATGCGCATGGCACCTCCCATTTTTGTCATGCGTTGCCGAGCTCCATCGCTGTCCTTGTTGATGCCCGTGGCATTGCCGTTGCTGTTAGCGCTGCTGCTGCTGCTGGAACTGCTGCTACTGCTGCTGTAGTTGCTCCTATCGTTCTCTTTGAGGCCGTTGCCTACGCCACGAAAGTCCATTGTGTTCGAGTTCGTCACGAACGTAAGTTCGTGCGTACGTGCGTGCGTGCGTGCGTGCGAAAAAGGCCCAATCAAGCGTGCTCGCTCACTCGCTCACCCGCTCGCTCGCCTTTTGGTCTTTGCGGACGATCTGTCCCGAGCAAATAAGCAAGAACAGCTAGCCCGATCAAAGAGCCAAGAAAGTCCGCGCGCGTAGCCTTCTCTTTCCTTTCCTCCCCTTTCCTTCCCTTCCCCTCCTCGACGCAAGACGCAAGCGCTTCTGCGCGCAGCCGAACAAACGCGCTGTTCAAGCCAGCCCGAGCGCTCGAGGTCTGCGCGCTGCCTGCTTTGGGCAATGAAAGTTGACTTGGCTGGGCTCGGCCGTTTCACGCCCCGTGACACTTGGTCTTGGTCCCTTGTGGTCTCTTATCAATTATGGAAACATGATAGGAGCAGAACAAATCCACTCCGTCCTGGAGAGGAGCGACGGCGGTAGCGGACTCCGAGCACGGTTGTTAATGAGGTGGGCATGCGATTGCTGTGAAGCGGTGCATGGGCAAAACACATGGATCGAAGATTATAAACAAGAATGTTAAAAAAGGAAAAATATAACAGAAATGAGAACATGCTGGAGCATTCATTTACGTATTCATTCATGTACGTATGCATTCATTCACTTGACGGACGAAATGCATGTGCGCGATCTGCGGCAAATACGCTGAAACCTCGGTCAAGGCGTGAGGAACGCATGCATGGCCACTTGCTATCCGCTTGGGCGAGTGGGGTCATGCGGGGATCCCTCCCGAGTCCCAGGGACGAACGTCAGCTCTTCTGACCTGGCGAGGATTCTGCCGACGCGGACGCATTGCGCTCGCATACCGAGGGCGCCCTTGAACCTCCGAACCTTAGAAATTGCCAGACCCAGATCTCTCCGCCCTATCTCTACAGCACAACCATGCATGGTTGCTCGCCACGCTCCCGAGGCCCGAAAACACTCGATCCGCCGGCAATCACCCGTCCATAACCAAAGCAATCGATGCGACTCGTCGAAGACGTTGCAGCCCGGCGTGCGTAGACCATATCGCGGCACGGAGCCTGCATCTGCCCTCTGTGTATAAGCGTGAACAGCGAGCGCTCTCATGGGGTTCCAGAGTTCTTCGGTGGCGAGTCCTAGGTTTTCTCCAAGCGCGCCGCTAGTCTCCAAAGCAAGCCTTGGTCTGCTTGTATACCACTTACAGTCAACGAGACCATAAATCGGTAATTATAAAGGCAATGGAGGGAGCTGCACAGGGCCGGGGGAAGGGGCGTTGTTGGCGGGCCTCTGTGCTAATTGTCGAGCCCAACTCGTATTTGGATAATAGTTGATTGTAACCATTATTAGAGTTTTTACTATATAACCTCTAGGATCGACCATCTGTAATTGTTAGGACAGCTTCGAGCTGCTTTTCGAGTTCATCAACGTCGTAATCTTCTTCAAAAAGGTCATCATCATCATCACCATCATCGCTGTCAGTTTCAACACCATCTTCAATCGAGGATTCACTACGAAACTCCTCTACGACACGATCGCGTGAGACGATAATCCTCTTCACCAAGTCTCGACCGGAGGGTTGCTCGAGTTTGATGAACTCGGCATCGAGTCTCTGCTTCACATCTTGAAGAGTGGTGTCCTTCGTGTATTGCCTTGCAATGTTTCCTTTCACGTAAGCCCAAATCAGTTCGATGGGCTGAAGATCCGAGTAGTGAGGTGGCGTGAAGAGGACACGATGCCCTGCCCTCTCTGCTGCCTCGATCACTTCCGGCAGCACCTTCTCCTTGATCCAGTTCTTCAGCAGAACTTTCAGCTGCGCAACTGTGCTCGTTGCGTCGTGCGGTATCTGATAACGATAAAGCGCTGCAATAACCTCCCGTTTCTTTAGCTTCGCGACGTCGGGTGCGGTTGGCGGCAGCGTCTTGTGGTAGCTCGCATTGTCCATCATGATCAGGGACGGCTCATGAAGGTTAGGCAGGAGCTGCGTCCGCCACCACAATGCAAAATTCGTCCCGTTGAAGTTCTTGTGGTAGTCTCCTTTGCTCGCGTCAGCTGCTTGCGGACAAAACGTCCAAATAGAGCCTGGCACGAGGCCAGCTTCACGATCTAGGTATTTTGGACTCGAATTCTGAATGGCAGCCAGAATACAATACCTACGTCCTTTGTGTTGAACGCGCGTCGTCGTGTCTTCCGCGTCCATTGGATCAAATAGACTTTTACCAAACCTATGGTAGTGTTGATGCACGTATGACTCACCAAGATAGACCTCCCTTAGCTGCAACTCAGGCGGAAGGGATCGATTCTGTAAGAGTCTGACGATGTAATCGTCGCGCAGAGCAATATGTTCGACCTTTAACGAAACCTTTCCCGGACGCTTCCCACGGCAGAAGCCCATCGCGACCAGATAGGACTGTGTGGCCCGAAGAGCAGCACTGTAGTCTTTGGCGTCTATCACACCGCCTTCGTCATGGATAATTGAAAGCACCCCAGTCTCTACCAGGTAGTCTGTGACGTGTCTGGCTGACACAGCCTCATGCCGCAGCCGCCTTTCGCGCACGAAGTCACGAATCTTGAAGAATACCTGCTTCGTCGTTGGAACACGTCTCGGCTTAGCCTCTCGATTGCCGCGATTCGAGACTGGTTGCAGACTGCGATCGCCAGTCTCACTGGTTCGAGAATCAGTCCAGCTCTTGATGAGAGGAGCGAGCGTGGACTTGGATATGCCCAGCATTGCGGCCACATTTGCCATCGCGTTAATCGGCCACTTGCGGCCTGTCTTTTTCTGCGAAGCCAACTGATCTTTTTGATACGCAAAATAAGCGTGTAGAGCCATGAAGCGCTCTTGAGACGTGAGCACCGGTCGTCCACGAGCTTTTCTGATGGCCTCAAGTTCTCCTTCGCAGCCCTCGATGGTCGCCGTTACCCGGGTTTTGACGCTTTCATTTCGCGGGCGCCCTTGCTCTTGAGATGGTGATATCCGGCGACGCTTGGGGGACCCGCTCATCGTTTTAGCACACACCCCCTCTTCACCGCAAGTCTGCGTCGTATGCTCGCTGGCGTTGGTCGTAGCCGCGCGCTTCGTCGCGATCTGCACGCCGTCGACTTTTTCCAGTTCATCTTAAAAAGCGCCGCTTCTCGCGTGGACGGAAGGAAATATGAGAGGCTAATTACCGATTTATGGTCTCGTTGACTGTTAATACTACATAGCGAGAGCCGTATCGTCGCCTCGTCAACGCAGGCGCAGTTGCTCGCACGCTCGCGCGCAGATCCGCTGCGCAGGACTTGCGCAGCTCCGACAACTGGGAGCGCGGCGGCAGCAGTTTACCAGCAGCGGCGTCCCGGAAAGTGCGTGCGGAGAAGGCGACCCACGTAGCGCGAGTTGCAGACCGGAAATTGACCGATACGAGCGCAAGCCGACCGAGAGCTTCTCCGTCCCGCCGCGAGCGAGGCCGAGACGCGCACGACCGCGCGGCGCAGACAGGATGCAGGTGCCCATGGCGCAGGTGCTGGACCCGGGTGTAGGGAGCCTGAGCTCGCAGGTGGAGCTCTTTGTCAGCTGCCGCGAGCTCAAAAATATGGACCTTTTGTCCAAGAGCGACCCCTTTGTAGTGGTCTACGCGCGGGAACGCAACGACGTGCCGTGGAAGGAGTACTACCGAAGCAAGACGATCTGGGACAACTTGAATCCTGATTTTCCTGACCAAATTCTCCTCAAGTACCAGTTCGAGGTGCAACAGTACCTTCGCTTCGAAATCTATGACCGCGATGCCGAGGACGAGGATCTTTCCAAGCACGACTTTATCGGAGCAGCAAACACGACGCTCGCGTCGATCATGGGCGGACGAGGATCCGTGTGGAGCAGCGATCTGACGAACTCCAAGACCGGTAGACCGGGCTCGGGCAAAGCTCCCGGTAAGATCATTGTGCGAGGCGAGGAGGTCGCCTCGTGCAAGGATGTGGCCGAATTACAATTCATGGCAAGCAATCTTGATCGCAAGGACTGGTTCGGTTTCGGGCGCTCGGACCCTTTCATCACGATTTCGCGCTCGCGGGAAGACGGCAACTTTGTCAAAGTCTGGGAAAGTGAGCACATTCTCAAGGAGCTGAATCCCGTCTGGAACCCTGTGACGCTACCTGTCCAAGTACTGTGCAATGGCGATCTTGACCGTCCGCTCAAGATTAGCGTTTTTGACTGGAACTCGAACGGAACGCATGTACTCATTGGCGAGTTTTCGGCATCAATGCGCGATCTACAGCCCGGCAAGTCCTTTACTCTTGAAGACCCGGAACAACGCAGGAAGAAGGGGAAAAAGTATAAAGGCTCGGGTATGTTTACCGTGCGACATGCGGCGATCCAGAAGCGTTTCAGCTTCCTGGACTACATTCGCGGGGGATGCGAGCTAAATCTGATGATTGGCATCGACTTTACAGCTTCGAACGGAGCAGTGAGCACGCCGCAATCGCTTCACTACCAAGGAGCCTCGCTCTCGCAGAGCATGCGCAATGTGGACGATTTAAACGAGTACCAACGCGTCATCGTATCCGTGGGTGAGATTCTTCAAGATTACGACACGGACGGCAAGATCCCAGTGTACGGATTCGGCGGTGCCGTTTCGGGTCAGGTGCAGCATTGTTTCCCGCTCACCTTTGACGACTCATACCCGGAAGTCATAGGAATTGAGGGCGTAATGACAGCGTACAAGAACGCATTTGATGTGGTTTCTTTACATGGGCCGACCCTCTTTACGCCGCTTCTGAGGTGTGCCAATGGATACGCCCGCGAGCATTGCACGCAGGCGAAGCAGAGTTACACGGTGCTGCTCATCATTACCGACGGCGTCATCAACGATATGAGTTCCGCCATTGAGCAGATCGTCTATGGATCGGAGCTTCCGTTGTCGGTTGTTATCGTGGGCGTGGGCGCGGCGGATTTCACCAACATGGAGACGCTTGACGCTGACGACGAGCCCTTGCGCGCTAATGGGCGCACAATGAAGCGCGACATTGTGCAGTTCGTGCCGTTCCGCAAGTTTTACAATCAGCACTACACGGCCTTGGCGCGCGAGGTGCTGGCCGAGATCCCGGAGCAGCTCGTCTCGTACATGTCGTCGCACGGTATTCGCCCCAACCCGCCCATGGAGCCATCACGTCGGCATCTCGCCGTCGAGCGCTCGCAGCGCATGATCAATGGCGGCGTACAGGACGCTGCATCTGTCTCGGATGCCCCGTACGCGCTTCCGGTACCTGCCCCCGACTCCACGGCGCCATCAGCGCCTTACCAGTTATAATCACTCCTTATTTCCAATACCTAGCAGATCTTCTGCGTCTCTCTCTCTCTCTCTCTCTCTCTCTCATACTTACGCACTCATTCAGTTCAAGGGAAGGCGGCACGTATCGAGCTCGGGACTTGAGCGTGAGCTCCCGTGACCGCGGCCCGCTCGACTTGCCTTGCTCCTCGCCTTGCCTTTTTCTCCAAGACTCGGCGCGGCTCGAGTCGACTTGCCAAAGCTCGGCCGGTCGGCGCGTGCTCAAGAATTCGATGACGTCGCTGACCGCCGGGGACTTCTGGCCGTCCGCGCGTGCTTGCGTGCGTTTACGCCAAGCAGGCGAGCTCCGATTGCGCGCTCGCTCCCGCTGCGGGCGCTGCAGGTCGCGCTTCAGCAGCGATTTTCCTGTCGCCGCCATCGCCGCCCGCTCAGCCGTCCGCCCCCTCGTCCTCCTCCCGCTCGCTCGGCTTGCGATGCGCGCCTTGCCCTCTCGGCGCGAGCGCGCGACTCGCCGAGCGCGCTCGAGGACGCGCGGCACGCGCTCCCGGGGTGGGTGGATCCCTTCTCGATCTGAACGCAAGCAAGCAAGCAAGCAAGCAAGAAAGAAGGGAAGGGAAAGAAGGCAAAGATGAAGACGGACGGTTCACAGGTGTGGGCGCGCACACCCCGGTCTCTTCTTCCAAGGCCTCGCGGCGCGGCGGAAACTCGAGGCCCGGAATCCGAGCGCTAGGCACCGCGGACCGACGTTGGTGTGACAGCAGAGGCGAGCGGGGGGCGCTGCGACGCGCGGGCCGGAGCAGAGCAGGAGGGCAGGCAGCGCGGAGCGGGGCGAGGCAAAACTGCAACCAGCAAACACGAAATGGGAAAGAAATCCAGCAAGCTTGCAAAGCAGAGCAAGGCCGAGCAGGCGCGTCTCGCGGAGCAAGCCCGTAAGGCAGAAGAGGAGGAGGCCAAGCAGGAGCAGCAGCGAGAGCTTAAGAAGGAGGAGCAGAAGGCTGCGGAGTCGAAGGAGACCAAGGAAGACGCACCCAAGAAGATGACGGCCAAGATCGGTATCGTGTACTACTCCATGTACGGTCATGTGCTCTCGCTCGCGGAGACCATGCGCGACGTTTTCGAGCAGCAGGGCTGCGAGGTCCTCCTCATGCAGGTCCCGGAGACCCTCCCGGAGGAGGTTCTCAAGAAGATGGGCGCCCCGCCCAAGGCCGATTACCCGATCGCGACTCCCCAGGACCTGGCGAGCTGCGATGGCCTTATGTTCGGCATCCCCACCCGCTTTGGCATGGCCGCCGCGCAGATGAAGACCTTTATGGACTCGACCGGCCAGCTCTGGGGCGAGCAGGCGCTCTCCGGCATCCCCGCTGGCATCTTCTTCGCCACGGGCACCCAGGGTGGTGGCCAGGAGACCACCGCGCTCACCTTTCTTACACAGCTTACTCACCACGGCATGATCTTCGTGCCCCTTGGTTACTCGAGTGAGTTGCAAAAGGACATGAAGGAGATTCACGGCGGTTCGCCTTATGGTGCCGGTACATTCGGTATCGAGAACACGCCTACGGAGCTCGAGAAGGAGATTGCATCTGCCCAGGCCGAGCGCATGGCCTCCATTGTCAAGCGTCTCGCTGGTGTGTAATTCATAATGATACGGATACTCTTTTTCATTTTGCTCTAGGGAGCATTTCTCCTTGCAACGAGGGCAAATAATTATTTGATGGCAACAGCAAGCGCAAACCACAACATGGATAGCGTATACAATGAACAAGGAAATCAACAAATTAATACAAGTTTGCTCGCCTTGTTATCGCCAACTTTGGCTGCGCTCCTGCGGTCCGAGTGCCCTCTCGCTCAACCCCTCGTCTGCTTCCTCATTCTCATCCTCGTTGTCGCCACCGGCAAGCCTGAGCGAGCCGCTCGAAACAATGGACCCAGCTGTCACGCCATCAACCAAAACGACGACGGCAACGAGAACTACGCCGAGCCCGGCAGCCAAGGACAAGGTCGAGCGCGACAGCAGCACTCGCAGACGCAGCGGTCGTCCCGCCAAGCTCGAGACTGAAATAGAAGAATGGCGCCAGCCCAGTCACGCCAGAGGACTTCGAATCCATTGCGTCTGCACGCGGCAGCTCTTCTGTCTCGCAGATTGCCTCGACTGCATCAAGCTTCTCCTCGACAAACGAATCAGAGAGTCTGCAGTGTGACATTAGATTCGTGAACACTGGAGTAAGCTCTGTTCCGTTCAGGAAAAGTATGGCCGACTGCTAGATGTGCGCTTGGCAACACCAAAGGCTTCAGCCATCCTCAAAAGCACGCTCGCGCTTCACACTCAATCTCTTGACAAAAGTCGATCGAACGGGGGAAGCGACGCAAGTCAAAGTCAGCGCCGATCATATGAGCATATTTTGACAAGAAAGAAGCCTCAAAAGTTTGATTCCCAAAGCTGTTGCGGAAGCAAAATCGTCGCATCGATCGGATCCTGAGCATGGTGTTTCTGAGTTCGAAACGAGATAGTTCATCGTGATGAGTCCGTCGATTCATTGCAGAGCTTCCCTTCCTCCCTAACACGACCACGACACCGATGTTACACATCGCCAGAAAACGAGTGAGTTCTTCGCACATTAGTCCGTCGGGCTCCGCACGGAGGATCCCCGAAGAAGACAGGGGTGGTCGACCGGCGATTGATCCACGACTGACCTATCTTCCATCTCGAGACGGTTCGATCGACCGGCAGCGGCCCGAAAAAACCGTGCTGTTCCTGGATGAGCTCTTCGGTCACTTGGCATGCCAGCCATGCCAGCCATGCCAACGGTCGTTTCTTCCCTGCTCTTCATCATCAGCATCATCATCATCTTCTTCTTCTTCTTGGGCCACATCTCTCCCTCGCGACGCCAACAACCTTACATGCTTCCTCCGCCGTCCGCTTCCCGCCACCTCGTCCGCTTCCCGCAAGCTCAAACCCAGGTCGAGCCCTTTCGTCCTCATCCTCGTCCTCATCCTCGTCCTCGTCTCCTTCTACACGAACCCGCCGGCCACGTACGTAAAAGGCCGGCCACCTCCACCATCGCGGCGTCGTCACCGGTGAATCGGAGAAACCCCCTCTTTCTTCTGCTCCCAGTGGTTTCAGAGACGGAAACTGCGCTTCCCTTTCCGAGCTCGCTCCCGCAGCCTAGCCCCTCCTCGACCGCCGACGCACAGTGATGCTCCTCTCGCTCTTGGGGCGTCAGTTTCCGACGGCCCCCTCGGCGGTTCCCAGAGGCACGGCCCGCCGCCAGCTCCTGCGACCTGTGATGGGCTGTCGCCGACGACCCTGGAGTTGAGATGAAGACTTGCGAGGGCGGCGACGAGGAGAGCGTCACTGCCCCGGCCGGAAGCACGCGTCTGCGTGCTGGCGGTCGGCGCGTCGAGGAGTAATAATTAGGAGCTCTGCGAGTAGCAGCCGGGAAGGTGGAACCCACGGTATTTCCCGCCAGGTCGCGACGCCTGCGAATCGTGCACGCGAACGTGAATGCGAATGCGAATGCGAATGCGAATGGACATTGTGGCTATCGATAAGTCTTGTTCTTGCGCCGGGAAGCCTGCCTGCCGATCGCGCAGGAACGCTCGCCAGTGGAGCTGCCTGGAGTGGTTCATTCGATTGTTCACTGCCGATTGTTCACTGATTCCGCCTCGTTCCAGCGCTTCCAGGGGCCCGTCAAGCGATCGATGCTGCAGCTGCTTCTCGGCCAGCGGAGGCGGCGGCAAAACCGTAACTTGGGCCTGAGAAGAAGAAGAAGAAGAAGAAGAAGAAGAAGAGCAGCAAGAGCGGAGCAGCGGAAGAAAGAGAAAGACCAGGCAAGATGTCGGCCCCCAAGATCGCGATCGTGTACTACAGCATGTACGGGCACATCCTGAAGCTGGCGGACACGATGAGCGCCACGCTCACCAAGGCCGGATGCAACGTCAAGACGCTCCAGGTGCAGGAGACGCTTCCGCAGAATGTGCTCGATATGATGTACGCGCCGCCCAAGGCGGATCACCCCATCGCGACGCCCGAAGACCTCGCCGAGGCTGACGGTGTTCTCTTTGGCATCCCCACGCGCTTCGGCATGGCCCCCGCCCAGATGAAGGCCTTCATGGACATGACCGGCCAGCTCTGGGGACAGCAGAAGCTTCTCGGCAAACCTGCCGGCATCTTCTTTTCGACCGCGTCGCTGGGCGGCGGCCAGGAGACCACCGCTCTCACCTTTGTCACGCAGCTCACGCACCACGGCATGGTCTATGTGCCCCTTGGCTTCCCGCACCCTGGCCAGTCTAACCTTGACGAGGTCCACGGCGGTTCGGCCTACGGTGCTGGCACCCTTGCCGGTGGTGATGGCTCGCGCTTGCCTACGGAGCTTGAGCTCAGCATTGCGGAGATGCAGGCCACCAACTTTGCCAAGATCGTCAAGAAGCTCGCCGTCAAGGACGAAGAGTAAATTCGATTCATTGTTTCCTTGATTATAGTACTAGCAAGACCGCTGTCACCAGACAGGCAGATTTTTAGTAACAAACTCAAAGCTGTAACCCTTCCTTAAGATGGATGTGAAATTGATTGATTTCTTCCTTGGTTACGCAAACTGTCCATCCATCCATCTATCTATTCATCTATCTGGGTCTGTGCCGTGGTCTCACTGACCGGCAATCTCACGAGACAGACCGAGCGTAAAGGCGAGAAACATACCATTCTCGAAAACCATAACGCCGAGGCCGAGCATGTACACGACTGCACGCTGCAACGGCTCAAGCTCTCCAAGTTTAGTTGCGCGCACCTGGGCGGAGGTTTTCTCGCCTTCGCTTGGAATGCCAAGTCTTGCTTCAAGCTTCCGGAGCGAAGCAAGACAAACGCAAAACAAAGCAAAGGACCCTGTGAACTTTTGCTTGTACCAGGCAGCGTGGCCTAAAAGTCGCATGAGAAACCAGTGCTCCGCCATGTAGAGCGCGGCAAAGATGCCGTGGAGTTTATTTCTGCGCTCGTCCGCGCTCAAATGAAAAATGACAACGGCAAAGAGCCCGTGCACGTAGGTACCTAGTGTCCGCAATTTTACATCTGTTCGGGCCTTGCGAACGAGGAGCGCGACCTTGAGCCAGCCCATCGTCCACAACACGTGATGCGCCCACTTCGGCCATCCTTTACGAATCGTGAACGAGATGGTCGCAGGAAACACCGCAGGCTTATCCCCGCCCAAGCCTGCGTAGTACATGGCGCAGGGCACCCACTGCGCCATCAAAAAGTACCTCTGCGAAAGCGCTAGCTGTCGCGCGTCCATGGCTGTCCACAGCCGGTGCACCATATTGCGAGCCCTTGTCGCGGGCCGCAAATCGCGCGTGCGAGCTGCGCTCTGGCGACGAGCCCTTGCGCCGCGCGCGCGAACGCTCGAGCGAGCCCAGAACTTCTTCTCTCTTTTCGGGTGGTGGTCTTCGCTTTTCTCACTGCAGTCTCGCACTCACTGACTCACAGGCAAAGAACAACTTGAAGAAGAGAGAGAGGGCCTCGTTTGTGGTCTATAAGAGATCCGTTGACGATCCGTTAGACCCATTTACTGCGAGTAAGTCCGAGTCGCATGTCGCTTTTACCGACGGCCACCTTAATGTCATGCATGCGTCTGACTGGCCTTGTTTGCTATACGTGAACCACGATTCTGAGTCCTGACTGTACTTGTATGCGATAGTCTTTGTCTGTTTTGTCTGTGTTTTTGGTCTGGTTGGCTGCCTAGAGTGGATCACCTAGCTCAAGACAAAACCCAGCCTTATCTATCTCTCTTGACGTTGAGATATAGCTTATTGCTTCTGATTCCGGGGGGGTTCACGACATTGAGAACTCGCTGTCGAGCAGCTGCAGTCAATTCAACCTCATTATTTATTGAAGTCCTCTGCGCGCTTGCTCGCTGGCTCGTTGGCTGGCTGGCTGGTTGGCTGATTTGCTTCTTTGCTTGCTTGCAGGCAGGCAGGCAGGCAGGCAGGCAGGCAGGCAGGCAGGCAGGCAGGCACACACGTCGGCATTCGTTCTTCGGTGCGGTCGTCAACCGAGGCTTGGGTGGGCGATTGCACCCCCACGCACCGCGCGTGCGCTGGTGCGAGGGCATCAAGCGCTGCACCCTCGACTGAAGAGAAATGTCCTCCGCTGGCGAAGAGCGCTCCTTGGCAGAAACCTCGTGGCTCACCGTGCCGGATTTAGCGGATGAAAGATCAGCCTTGTCGTGGAGCGCTCGAATGCTCGTCACATCCATTGAGGACACCTGTCCGCCTAATGAGAGCAACGTAGCCATCGTGCTTATCATATACGTTTGCTTTGGCATCGTATGGATTTTCTATCTCATTGGCAAATGCATCGTGTCGAAGAAGGCACGTCAAGCGCCTGCGGCTGCGAAAAAGTATGAAAAGGAAACTGCAAGCCAAATGCTCACCAGCAACAAACTCTCCGCAAGCGCCAAGGTGAAACGAGGCGACAGTGAAGTTCAGGATCAAGCCACAAACATGGCCATCAAACGAATTCTCTTTCAGAAAATGAACAAAGGTTATGTCGATGACGACGACGAGGAGGAAGACGAGGACAAACTTGCAAAAGCAAAGAAGCTAAGGAAGTCCAAAAATACTCGGAAGCAGAGGAAACCGAGGCTCACCAAAAATTCCAAGGGAAGTACGTACTCCTCTTCGCACAATGGAGATGACGATCACGACGACGACGAGGGGTATATCGAGGAAGGAAACGTGAACAGCAAGAAACGAGTCATTCCAGGACGCGAACCATGGGAAACGGACGTGAAGAAAATCAAGTTTGACAAGCGAATAGGAGCTGGAAACTTTGGCGAAGTCTGGACAGGCACGTGGATGCATTCCAAGGTTGCTATTAAGACCGTGATTCGGGGCATGGCAGACAACAAAGTATTTGTTGGCAAGTTTGTAGAGGAAATCCGACTCATGAGTGAGCTGCAGCACCCCAACATTGTCATGTTTCTTGGTGCGTGCATCCAGCCCCCTCACATTTGTCTCATTCTCGAATACTGCGTGCACGGGAATCTTGTCGAGTTTCTCCAGTCGGCGCGCGAGAAAGACATTAACATCACGATGCACTTCATTTTAAAGATTGCTCTCGACATTGCTCGAGGCATCAAATATCTTCACGACAAGATGAAAATTATTCAGCGCGATATCAAGGGTCGCAACGTCCTTATTGATGAGAATCTCAATGGGAAAATATCAGATTTCGGGCTCTCCCGCATCAAGAACGAAGACGACGCAGGCCTCACGGCCTGTGGTACCCCTGCCTGGACCGCTCCCGAGGTGGTGCGAATGGAAGAGTATACTGAGAAAGTCGACGTCTATTCTTTTGCGGTCGTTCTCTGGGAGCTCATCACCCAGAGCGAGCCATACGAAGGCGAAGGCGGCATTCAGGTTGCCTATGCAGCGGCGGAGCAGGGTCTCAGACCGCCGATTCCCAGATTCACCCCACCTCGATACAGCCGGCTCATGCAAGAGTGTTGGGCTGACTCGCCGCACGACCGTCCTCCCTTCTCGGACATCCTTGAGCGTCTTTTCCAGATGATGAAGGACGAAAGCAACCCATTCAAGGCTGCAGAGTTTTATTTTGGGACT
This sequence comes from Schizochytrium sp. CCTCC M209059, assembly GCA_000818945.1. NCBI lineage: Eukaryota > Bigyra > Thraustochytrida > Thraustochytriidae > Schizochytrium > Schizochytrium sp. CCTCC M209059. The sequence continues at coordinate 97,375 of KN805452.1, forward strand.
AAACCGCAAAACTACGATCCGACCGAAATCGAACGCTTGCTCGACGACAACGAATTGTTTGCCGGTCTCTTTCACGAGGATTACTCGGCGATTGTTGAAGAGCGCAAGGAGCTTCGCCGTCAGGAACTCGAGCGATCGAACTCGCTCAGAAACAAGAGCACTGATTCTGCAGTGGTCCTTCCGGCGTCGAATAAGGCGACAATTATGGGCTCTCTCATGCCACTCCATCTTAAAAAGCCAAGCACTGTCGAGCTCGAAATCGAGCATATTGACAATAGCGAAGAGTCTATCACCCCAGCGAAGAGCGACATCAAATTGATTGATGCAGACATCGTCGAAGCACCAAGTCTCGATGTGACGGAAGAGAAGGACACAATTGACACCACAGCAACGGCCGAGGAGGGGAAAGTTGAACAATCGGGCGGTTATATTGAGGAAAGAACCCCGAAACAAGGATTTGACAATCGAAAGGACAGCGTGTGAGCACTGTTTGGTTCTCCTTAGGCATGTTAGTGACAGGAACTGCGTGTTCTTCTTTGATGTATTTTGTTCAAAAGTTATCTTTGATTTGCTCTGACGAGTGTAAGCGATTCTTCTCAAGCGACGAAAAAGGTTTCCATCAGCGGATGAAAGCGTATAAAAAAAGGAGGTGAACCGCTTCGACCTCGGCTGGCCGGCGGTTGCCTTACGATGAAGTCCTTTTCTGGCAGCCTCTCACTCACCCCCTCCATTCACCATGCCATTCGCTTAACCCCGATTCCCACAAGCAGTTCGCCGCGTCGGTATCTTGCTTGTCCAGTGGGGGCGGCGTGCGTCGTCGCCATCAAATTGGCAGAACCTTGTCTTGCGCGCCGGCGCACTTCGTCACCATCGTGCCATCGTGGCATGTCATGTCATGATGGCTGCCAGCCGAGACGCGTCGAGACGACGGGAAAATTGGCCCAATTGGCCCAAGCAAGCTGAGCTGCGCCATCATGATTCTGAGCCTTGGCAAGCAGAACTTGAAGACTCGGCCGGGCCCCATCGGCTCGAGGCAACCGCCATGCCGGGCCCGGGCAGGCCGCCCTGGGCAGCGGCGGCGCGGGGCGCGCGCAGGCACAGCGGCGCCCGCTGCGCCGAGACGGGGCCGCGCGAGCCCGGGGACCGAGCGTGGGCAAGGCCGCGGATGCGATGGCGCTCGGGGACTCGACACCGGCCTCGAGCTGCCGCTGCTGCCGCCGCGCTGGCCTGGGCTCTCGTGGTGGCGTGCGCGGCGCTCGTGGGCTCCGCGAACGGAGGCTTTTACGACAATGACTTTGGCGGCGGCGGCGGCGGCGGCGGCGATTTTGGTGGAGGTGGCGGCGGTGGCAGCATGGGCATGGGCGGCCTCAACGACTTTGACGAGGCCGAAGTGAATCTCGTCATTCATGTCGTGCCGCACTCACATGTAGACGCTGGCTGGCTCGACACCGCCGACGTGGCCTATGAGTCTTCGGTGTCTGTCATCCTGAGTAAAGTCCTCGAGCAGCTTGAGAACTCACCCGACCGCCGCTTCGTCTGGGCTGAGACCTATTTCTTTCGACGATGGTACGCTGCTCTGGGTCAGGGCGACAAGATGCGGGTGCGAAAACTGGTAGGCAGTGGTCGTTTTGAGTTTGTCAGTGGAGGCATGGTGGAACATGACGAGGCGCTCAACTCATGGGACGCCGTGGTGGACCAAATGACTGCGGGCCACGAGTGGCTGGAGCAACATCTCGGAGTGCGCCCCACTGTGGCATGGCAGGCCGATGCTGCGGGCCATAGCGACGCCACGCCCGCGTTACTTTCGCAAATGGGCTTCGAGGCGCTCTTTCTGGGTCGTGTGCACTTTCGCGTCAAGCAGCAATTTAGCAACCAGAGACACCTTGAATTCATCTGGCGAGGCAAGGACCTTAGCGGCGCCCGCGAGCGCGGGTCAGGGGCATGGCGGCCAGGAGATGTATTCACGCACGTCATGTACAATGGACTTTCTGCGCCCGAGGGCTACGATTTTGAAAGCGGCAAGGGCGTGCGCCAGGTTACCAACGCAAAACGTCGGGCCGAACGCCTTGTTGACGACCTTCGTAAATGGGCAATCAGCTACCGAACACACCACCTCTTTGTACCCTTTGGCGATACAATGCGCTTTATCGAAGCCGACAAGCAGTTCACGAACATGGAAAAACTGATGGGCTTTGTCAACAAAAACATTCGCGACGTGCAGATCCGCTTCTCGACGGCATCCGAGTATTTACGCAGCGTGCGCGAAACTGCGGCGGTGACGGCGCTTGAATTTCCTCAATATATTGGGGACTTTTTCCCATACGCTGATCACAAAGACTCGTACTGGTCTGGGCTCTTTTCTACGCGGATGCGCTTTAAAGAAAAGTGTAGGGATGTGCAAGCTCTTGCACGGTCTGCTGAGGTGTTTTTCGCTCTGGCGAGAGCGCGTGCCACAGCCCTTGGCGATGCGCCGCGCATTGGATCCGTGAACAACGGCCAGGTTGATGCAGAACCCATGCATGGTCCACTGGAATGGGACACGAAACTCTTTCAGCGCCTTGGCCACCTCAGAGAGGTGGCGACCTGGATGACGCATCACCACGCCATTACGGGTGCTAGCCGTGCGCAGGTGATTCAGAACTTTAACATCAATATTGACGACGCCCAAGAGAGCGGTAGCAGCGTGCTCGAGGCTGCAATATCTCAATTGCTGACCAAGCGAAGCGCAGACTTCAAAGCGCAGGGCCCTCGCGTTCGCCCAACGCTATCGAGCGTCCCTTTCAACCTTGAACAAGACCTCATTGCACTCGCCGAGGACACGGGCGCCGCAAGTGCCGTCGAGCATCCGATCATCCTCTCAAATCCTGACGCGGTGGAACGTGTGGAAGTCGTGCATATATTTGTGGGAAATGATTGGGCAGCGTTGCGGCATGTCCACGTTGTCGATCACGAGGGTGCAGCAGTCAACGCACAACTGTACCATTTTATGGCGTCTTCGCCCAAAAAGGCTCGTGGTGGGGCTGGCGGAGGAGGCATGGGTCAGTCATTGGGGGGCCGTGGTGGCTATCCGGGCGGCGGCGGTGGTGGTGGTGTTGGCGGCGGAGGAGGGGCTTTTGCCGGGGGTGGCATGAATGCTGGCGGTGCAGGGGGCTTTGCAGGAGGCGGTGGAGCTGGAATGGGTGGCATGGGTCAAGGCCATCCCATGCGCGGAAACCAAGGAGGTTTGCCGCGTGGTCAAGGCCAATTTGGAGGCAATTTTGACCCTTATCAGCAAGCTTTTCCCAATGATGCTTACGGAGGTGGATTCAACGACCGCACGGGCGGTGGCGGCCGAATGAGCGGTGGGTTCAACAACAACAATAATGGTGGCTTCGGAGGCGGAGCTGGCAATGGATTTGGTGGATCTCCCGGCGCAAACGCTGGCATGGGCGGTAATATGGGCAATCCCAATGGTCGCATGCGTGGCGGTGGAGACGACTATGCCGCCAATGACTTTTACGGAGCTGGTGGCAATTTCAACAATCGCATGCAAGGGCGACGTTTACAGTCGATGCAAATGCCCATGGGCGGTGGTCAACAGCAGCATCAGCAGCAGCAAAAGGTTCAAACCCGCATCTTTTTGTCCTTTGTCGCTCGTGTACCGCCTTTGGGCGTTACTACCTTTTTCTGCTACACGTCGTCGCCGCGCGATCGTATGAAAAATGCACAACTTGTCGGAGCCGCAACGCCCGTCACTCAAGTGTACGAGCTTGCCAATGGCAAAATTCTCGGGTCGCGCGCGCAGCAAGGTGCTCGCGGAGCGGCTGCAAACATGTATGGTGGTGGGCTTGGCGGGGGCGCAAGGGGAGGTGGGGGCGACCCGTATGGCGGCGGCTTTCGACAACAAACGCAACAACAAATGCGCCAGCCAATGCAAGGTCAACCACAACAACAACTACGCATGAGAGGTGGCGGTGGTATGCAAAATGCTGGTGGTGCTGGTGGTTTTGGTGGTAGCGCCGCAGACAAGGGTACTGCAAACGCGGACAATGCCGCGGACGGACTCGAGTATGTCTCGGAATTGACTGGAGCGGACCGAACGATTTCGGTCGAAAACGCGCTCGTTCAGGTGCACATCAACACCGCAACGGGTATGCTGCAATCTATTCTGGACAAGCGAACAAAGCGAAACACACTCTTGAACCAACGTTTTCTTCAATATCCAGGGTCCCGTAGTGGCACTCACCTTTTTCGTCCGGAACCAGTGCGTGCTGTGGATTTTGGAAACAAAATCACGCTTGGCGTCACCAAAGGTCCGATTTTCGAGCAGGTTCAGGTCATTGGTAGCAACGGACTCGGCCAGACCATTCGTGTGTACAAGGAGGTCGTCAGCGGAAGTGATGCCTCTTCGCAAAAGCGGGGCGGTGGTGATCCTCAAGATGGAGAAGAGGTAGACCCTGCTCAAGACTTGCTTTCCGGGGTGGAACTCGCCATTATGGTCGGCTTTGAGGTCGGTATGGACACGGTCATGCGTCTGGAAACAAGCATGGACACGGATGGCGTCTTTTATTCCGACAATGCCCTTGGCGAGCTCATTAAACGAACAACACATCGGGAGGCGCCCCTTGCAAGCAATGTGTTTCCCGCTACCTCGACGGTAGCACTGCGAGATAATCAAGCTACGGCGGTGACACGCATGGGCCAGATCTTGGCTCTTGTGAGCAAGACTCCATTCGCCGCAAGCAGTCCCTTTGCAGACTCGGGGACTGGGACCTTGGAGACCATGTTGCACCGCAACCACGAGGACGACGATGGGCGCGGGCTGGGCGAGCCTCTGAACGACTTTTCCACGACTCATTTCGCCTGTACACTCTTGGTGGGCACGCCCGGCGAGGTCTTGGAGCGGCTTCCGCACGTTCAACGGCGAACGGTGCGCCCTGCGCGGCCACTCTTTGCTCTTGAGCGCCCGGAGCTCTCCAAGTTGCTTCGGCGCGAAAATTGGGCCTCGCGCTTCAGCACAAGAGTGAGCTTCGCAGCGGACGTTTTGCCTCGCCAGGTTGAGCTGGAGACTGCTCGCGTGCGGGGGCCGTCAGGAGACCAAGTGCTGCTGCGCTTTCGTAATTTAGGGACGAGCTCGCGCGTGACGTTTGATCTCGTGGGAAGGTTCTTTCAAGAGGAGTTTCGCGTGCAGAGCCTTCAGGAGACAAGTCTTGCAGGCGGAGCTCTTGCGCAAAAACGCTTTGGCGCGCCGTTTCATGGCTCAAGTTTTGCTTCGCTTGCATCGCATGCCTCCTTCGAGTACATGATACCCCCGCGTGCGTCCACGGGCATTGAGAATAATGGGGAGGACGGTGACGTGGGTGCTGATTTAAACGCTCAGGTTGTCCTAAACCCGGGCGAGATCCGCACCTTTATCGTTTCACTTTCGGTTCTCGAGGATGCGGAGCGCGTTGTGTCCATGTACGGATCAGCAACGAAAGGCCCGGTGCCGAATATGCGAGGAGGCGGCAGCGGTGGTGGCGGCGGCAAGACATTGCCGGGGAAAGCAGCCCCAGGAAGCGGAAGTCATAACAGTGGCAACACAGCCCGTACCGGAGGCGGCGGTAGCGGCGGTATCAGCAGCGGTAGCGGCAGTTCCAGCGACAGCGTCGCCAAAGAGAAGAGAAAGGCTGAACTGGAAAAGATTGCCAAGAGTCACAAGACGAACATTGAGTTTCTGCAACAACGGGTGGAGACGTACAAGTCGAGCATTGACGTCTTGCTGGCGCACATTCAGAACATTGACGCTCAGGGCAAAGTTGATGATGACACTGTGAGTGAGCTCAAGACGCAAGAGCGAAATTTGGACAAGGCCAAGGCCTCACTGCAGTCCGCTCACCAGGAACTTCGCGACGTGGAGATGCAGATTCAGTCGATCGACTCTTCGTATCAGATTGGCGCAGTCTTTGAGATAGAAGACGAGATTCGTCTCCGTACGGCAGAGGCCACGGTGCACGGTGCGGTTGCAGGCGCTGCAGCGATGCTGCTGCTCCTTGTTGCCGGCAACTGGATCTTTGCGGGAGGCTTTCGCCTCGTTCGATCCTATGTGCCCATAAGCATTCGCTTTCACAGCGAGAGCCCGAACCTTGATGAAGAGTCCAAAATAAATTGACTTGTGATTTATGACAAAGAGGAACAGGGGACTGTATTTTGAAAAAGAAGAAGAAGAAGAAGAAGAAGAAGAAATAGAAGAAGAAATAAAAGTGCAGGTACAATAGTGTTTGGTTGCCATGACGCAGATGAGATGCATTTCCAGCCTTTTACCAATCAGGAGGGGAGGTACGGCGGATTCTGCGAGCGGAAGATGTATCGAACAAAAGGTGCCTTGGTTTGACGTGGCTTGACTTGGGATTTGGCGTTCGGCACGGTTGGTGCTTCTGATGTGCGCAACCAATCCATGGATGAGGATGAGCGGATGGACGATAGCTCTGACAAAATATGAAGATAACAAGAAAGAAAGAAATGACGGCGGCGGACGGCGGTCGGTCGGCCGATGGATGCGTTGAGTTGGTCGATGTGTTGATCGATCGGTGAGATTCATAGTCAGAGAATGAGAGAAAGAGCGAGCGAGCGAGCGAGCGAGTGCGCGCGCGCGCGTGAGAGCGAGAGAAAACGTTTCGACGATCTCGCATGCATTCGTTCAGTCTTCATCTGAATCAGAAATGAGAAATGGTGGCTGGTATCCCTGAATCTCCAAGGTATTCCAGTCGACCCATGAGAAAAAGGGGTGGGTTTGAAGTTCTGCGAGACCGGCGGCAAAGCCAAGTCGGTGTCGGCGGTCCTTTTCTAAAAGGCAGCTCGTGAGATGGCAGACAGCGTCAGAAGCTTCTATATCGTTTGGGAACGCAATTGGCACAGTGCAGATGTCAACAGCACGAGCTTCGCGGTCCGGGTTGGTGAAGGGTACGTCGCCAAAGATCATCTCGTAGAGTACGATTCCCAGACTCCACCAGTCGGTCTCGAAGGAATGCAGCATGCGCATAATTTGCTCTGGGCTGGCGTAGTCGAGCGTTCCCGAGGAAGTCACGACGAGCCGCTTGCCTCTCTCGACGAACTGCAGGTCATCGTCGGGCGACGCGTCAAGTATGCGGGAGGACACGCCGAAGTCGATGAGCCGTATGTGGCCATTCGCGGCGATGCAGACGTTTTCTGGCTTGAGATCACCATGCACAATGCCATTGGCGTGGATGTATTCCAGGGCGACGGCGATTTCGGCGACGTAGAAGGCGATGTCAACCTCGGAGAGGTCTTGCTCGCGAATGAGCGTAAAGAGATCGCCGGCAGGGCAGAACTCGAGTCCGAAGCGGAGAGGGGCGTGTACGCCTTCGTCATTTACGAAGAGAAGCTTGATGACAAAGGCGCTAATGCTTTCCTCGCCGTTGCCGTGACTGTTGTTGTTGTTGTTGCTGTTGTTGGAAAGATTCCCTCCGCCGAGTATTTGGAGAGCTTCGAGTTCCCGGCGGGACTCTTCACGAGCTTGAGGGGTGTCTCTGAACTCTTTGATGGCGATGAGGTCAGCGCCTTCGAGAGAGCTGGGCGCATGCGCGACAAAGATGCGCGCATATGCGCCTTCTTGGAGGGCGTGGACCGCCCATCCATCTGAAGTCTGGTCGTCGCCGTCGAGCCCTTCGCAAAAGGGCTCGACGGAGTTTGTTGAGGGTGACAGTGTCTGCGCGGTTTGAGCATCGCTGTTCGCGGTCTCGGCTCCGCTTGGCGTGCTGCTGTCGCCGTCGCCGCTCGCATCGCTCTCTGCGTTGTTCGACTCCTGCTGGAGTTGCTGCTTGAGTTGCTGCTGCTGCTTGAGTTGCTGCTGCTGCTGCTGCTGCTGCTGCTGCTGCTGCTGCTGCTGCTGGAGGAGGAGCTGGTGCTGCAGCTTCGCGGACGATGGTTCCCTCTTGCGCAGCATTTCTTTCTCCGCGTTCCCAGCCGGGGCGCTCGCCGCCCTCATCGTCGCCATCGTCGTCGGCCTCGACGGCGCCAGCGCCGCCGCCGACGACGCCGGCGGCGTTGCCGACGAGAAGCTCGCCGCAGCGCTCATCTTGGCGGCGGTCGTTCCGGATGCCTCGGCGCGCCTCGCGCCTCCGCCGCCGTCCGCCTCGGCGCGCGACATCCGCCGCTCCGCTCCGCGCCTCGCGCTCCCGCGCGGCCTGGCCCGGCCTCGCCTCGCCTCGCCTCGCCTCGCCTGCTGGCCCTGCGCCTCCTGCAGTTCCGGTTCTGCTCTGCCGCGCCCGTCGCGCTCGTGCGTCTTCGCCCCGCCTTCCTTCCCATTCGCTCTGTCTTTCCTGCTCCCTCTCCTTTACCACAGTCTGAGCCAGCTGCTTCGCGGGCTTCTTGCTCCACTGTGCTCCTATCTGAGGGTCTCTCAGTCTGCCTGCCTCACCTCAAATTGTCGGTCGGCTGCGAGTGCCGGCTGCCGCTGCCTCGAGCTGCTTGCTTGCTTGCTTGCTTGCTTGCTTGCCTGCTCGCTCGCCCTGGTTCGCTTGGCTCGCTCCAGAACGTTCGCCTGCTTGGCCGTGCCCGCTTGTCCGCTCGCCCGCGTTGCTTGCCAGCCGGCCAGCCGTTGCGTCGCTGCGTCTCCGCTAGATACCCTCCCCCCCTGAGCTTTTCGGAATCCAGGCTCCCGCGTCTTGTCGACTTGCCTTTTCGCGCGAGCCGCTGATGCTTCTCCCTGATGCTTCTCCTCGAGCGAATCTCCTCTGCCTCGTCGCCCGCGCTCGCCGCGACGCCGCTGCAGCTCCTGCAGCTTTTGCAGCAGGCCAGCGCGAGCAGCGGCGGCAGCAGCGCGAGCAGCGGCTGCAGAAGCGCGAGGCCGCGCCTTAAGTAGAGCCGTGTAGAGCCCGAGGGACTCCCTGCTTCGCGCTAGGCGATCACCGACCTGCCGCCTCCACTGGAGGCCCGCTGCATACTTGCGGGACTGTGGGCGAACGCCTCCCTCCGCTCGCTCACAAGCCGCCCTGCGTGCTCGTCCCCAACCCCGCTGCACAGACCTCCCCGCACTGCGGGCCCTCGTCAGCGCTCCGCGGCTGTACTGCAGCACCGGGTCGAGGAGGAAGAGCAGAGGCCGCGGCCGACGATGCGATAGCCGCACCAACGGACAGGGAGACCAACATACCCGGAGCCGGTCGCCACGTCCCGGCCGTTTACTCGCCCGCCGCTCCGGACGCGTCGCGCCGTAGAGGCCCGCCGGCCGGTTTATGCGGCTCGCGGCCCTCTCCTCCCCCTCCCCCCCGCGCGCGTCTTTCCCAGCTGATCGCAGAGGATCTTTTCGCAGTCTGGTGGCCGCAATAATCGAATTACCTCGCCTCTTTGCGGGAGGGCAGGAGGGAGGAGTGGAGGGAGCCTGGCGCCGCTGCGCCCGGGCTCGCTCGTGCGTCGCTGCTTCCCCCGCGGCCCGCAGCCCGCACGAGATAATCAACGCGCACACGCGCGTACGCATGCACGCTCGTGCGCTGTCACTCACTCTTCTTGCGTCGGCGGACCCGAGCCGCGCCGACGCGACGCGATGCAAGGCGACGCTCGCCTTGACGCGCCAGACAGCCAAGCCGACAAACAGCAACTCCACGCCGCCGCCCTCGCCTTAACTTAACCACAGTGTTTACGTGGCCACGCGGCATGGGGGTCTTCGCGGCGCTTTTGCGGGCTGCCTCTCCTCCTCCCCTCCCGCAGCGCTGCCTCGCGTCCCGCCGGCCCGGCAGTCAGGCAGTCCGCGTCCCCACACTCATGGCAGGCCCGAGGGCAGCAACGAAAGACCCCTCGCTGCTTTCGCGCCTCCCCCGCCCTCTGCTCTCGCGCTCCACTCCGCCGCTCCTCGCCCTGCCACGCCGCCGGCCTCGCAGCCTCGCAGCCTCGCAGCCTCGCAGCCTCGCAGCCAGCCTTGCAGCCTTGCAGCCGGCCAGAGGCCAGCCAGCCAGAGGCCGGGCCCGCGCCTGACCGCGGCGCGCCGGCCTGGCCAGGGCCTCCTCACCGCGAGAACGACACGGGTTTTTCGCCTTCCATTTTGTTGTTTCGGGCGACGCTTCTTTGCGGGGCTTCGCGAAGGAGCAGTACTTTGCTGCGGGAGCACAAGAAATCCACGACAGAGCGCGAACGAAATGTGGCCTCTGCGCGCCGACTGTGGGCTAGGGCGGCTGCGGAAACAGGTCAGGTCAGGACCGCACAGGACACGAAAACCACACGGCACCACACAACGCTCGCAGACTCTCGCGCGCCTGCCTGAGTCATGAGGTTCGCGGCCGGCCTGTGCAGCTTCTACGCCGCCGCGAGCCGCGCGCCGCGGTATCTTTCCGGCGACCGTTCAAGAGTTTGCTTCGGCTGGTCTGAAAGACAGGAATCACATGTTCAGAGACCGAGCGAACGATCGTCTCTCTTCGGCGTATCACTCTCCCGATACGAAAGAAAGAGCCACTAAGAAACTCGTCGACCGCCTCGTCGCGCGGGCTGTCGCAGCTCCTTGGCGCGGTCAGACCGCAGCGCACGCTCCTCGACCCCTTCGACCGCTTGCGTTTCCTACACCTTTCCCATCGACCAGTCGTTCCCGGGGCGTGCATGCTTTGCGCGAAGCTCGCTCTCCTCGCGACCCTTTCTCGAGCGCGAGACGTCTTCCCAACGCGCTTCAAGTCTTCCAGAACGATCGATCGATCGATCGATCGAAAGACCGGCGACGATCGACCGATCGAGCATCGATCAGGCAAGCAAGCAAGCAAGCAGCCAATCATTCCGTCGATCAATCAAACATCCTGCGCCCAACATCTTTCCCTTGCGCTCGGAACCCCAGGCGACTTCCTGCGGCGCGGCGCGTCTGCGCTCGCGCTGCGGCAGGTCCCCGACCGGGAGCGGCCGCGCGGCGAGGAGGCCGCAAGCGCTGAGGGGAGCGGAGCCTGGAGCGCGAGGCACGCCGCGGCGAAGAAGGGGAACAGCGAGCTCCGGAGAAGCCGCGAGACCATTTCCGAGCGCTGGCAGCGCGAGCTCTGCACGACATGCGCCGCGGCGTGCGAGGCGCGAGTCCTCGTCGCGGAGGTCGGCGGCTCCGCTGGCCAACAAGGGCGCTTTGCCGGCGACGGCCTGGCGCGGAAGAGGCGGGGCTCGCCGCCGCGCCGAGGTGGCGAACAAGTACATGTACCGGGGAGGTGAGCAAGCCCGATGAGTGAGTGCCCGATCGCCAAGAGCAAGAACGCAGAATGATCTCATTGTATCGCACTGCTTCTGCCGCAACCGGCAGCGGCACGGATGGAGGGATGGAGGGATGGATGGCGGCTGCTGCCACACATGACGAGAGATGGCACTGGTGAACACACGTCTGAGAATGAGAACCCGAGTTTGCGTATGTCTTCGAGGCTCTCGTCCTACACAATTACACGCTTACATGCACACCCGACCGACCGAGAGAGGCTTGATGAGGCTCTGCAGATCCTGGCTATCAAGTATACCGGTTCCATGGAGAACGCCGAAGGTAACTCAGGCAGTTGCAGTTGGTCGCGCTGTTTGTTTGTTTGTTTGTTTGTTTGTTTGTTTGTTTGTTTGTTTGTTTGTTTGTTTGTTTGTTTGTTTGTTTGTTTGTTTGTTTGTTTGTTTGTTTGTTTGTTTGTTTGTTTGTTTGTTTGTTTGTTTGTTTGTTTGTTTGTTTGTTTGTTTGTTTGTTTGTTTGTTTGTTTGTTTGTTTGTTTGTTTGTTTGTTTGTTTGTTTGTTTGTTTGTTTGTTTGTTTGTTTGTTTGTTTGTTTGTTTGTTTGTTTGTTTGTTTGTTTGTTTGTTTGTTTGTTTGTTTGTTTGTTTGTTTGTTTGTTTGTTTGTTTGTTTGTTTGTTTGTTTGTTTGTTTGTTTGTTTGTTTGTTTGTTTGTTTGTTTGTTTGTTTGTTTGTTTGTTTGTTTGTTTGTTTGTTTGTTTGTTTGTTTGTTTGTTTGTTTGTTTGTTTGTTTGTTTGTTTGTTTGTTTGTTTGTTTGTTTGTTTGTTTGTTTGTTTGTTTGTTTGTTTGTTTGTTTGTTTGTTTGTTTGTTTGTTTGTTTGTTTGTTTGTTTGTTTGTTTGTTTGTTTGTTTGTTTGTTTGTTTGTTTGTTTGTTTGATTGTTTGATTTGTTTGATTTGTTTGATTTGTTTCTTTGTTTCTTTGTTTCTTTGTTTCTTTGTTCATCGGCGGAGGGAGCAGAGTGATCATCTCGAGGACCAAGGCTTTGAAAAACCCTTTCGTCGCGGTGCCTTTTGCATGGCCTACAAAGGTGCAGGGTGAACTTCGGCCAAATTGACCTGCCTTGGCGTAGTCCAAGCCGTCTTTCGGCCTCGCCCAAGCATGCTTCGCGCCCTGCCTGCCTGCCTGCCTGCCTGCCCTCAGGCTACGCGCGCACAGGCAGCCAGCCGCCCTCGTCGGCGCTGGTCAGCTTGAGTAGCGAGCGAGCTGAGAGCATGCCAAGCCAAGTTGACTCGAAGCGTGGCAAGCCAAAAGCCACAAAGCCGCAACAGCTGCGACCATGCTGCAGGGCGCAGCGCGTCGCGCAAGTACGGCGCAGACGCGAGGAGGCCTCGGCACGCGCGTGCCGAGGCCCCGGAGGCCGCGAAGGCAGCTCGCCGCGCAAGCAGTCGCGCGCCATGGCTCCTCGAGTCTTGGGATGGCGGGCGCGCGAATGCTGGCCACCGAAGCGGGCACCACGCGTGAGCACTTCCACAAGACGCTCGGAAAGGGCGCGGCGGCCGGGACGCTGGACGTGACCAAACCGCTCGAGCTCCTCAAGCTTTTCAGTAGCCGTATGCGCGAAGACGAGGAAAAGGAGGAATTGCAGGCCTTGAACGAGGACCTTATGAACCTCAAAGAAAAAGCCTGCGACATCCCCACGCCACTCTCGTCCCGGCCCGAAGTCCGCAAAGCTGTATTCGGCATGCGCAAGGCACAGACCACATTCTTGCAGCAGTTTCACCGCAGACTCAGCGAGCTCGAAAAGGCCTCCGCATTCAAGCTCCTCGTCTTGTGGGAACAACAAGAACGAGGTTCCGAGGACGCATACAAGACCTTTGTGCGCGACATCATGTACCTGGAAAAGCAAATCGAACTTATCCAGGATCCCAAGGAGAGAGCCATTGCGCGCATGGACTGGCGAAAAACCTTTCGTGCGTGGGTGGTCCTCCATCTTCTGCAGGACGAAAAGGTAATCGTTCATTTTGACAAATCAAGGAACGCGATGGAATTCTACGAGTCATCGTCATCAATGGACAAAATGCCACTTGTATATGCTGCCATCTTCCCGGCATACCATGCCCTCATTCCAAACGCCGCCCCCGAAATTCCCGCGCCAGACGACAGTGCAAAGTGGTTTCACGATCGCCTGCCCGTTGCCATCGAGCGCTCAGCAATTTGGATTAGCTCCTCTTTTCGCTCAGTCAAGGACCAAGAGACTTCCGTTGTCCTTCACGCCGTCTTTCGCTTCGCACTGGGCGCCATCGGTAAGCAGTTGGCACTTTCCCCCACCGAATTCGCAGCCGCGCTTAGTGAGGTTGCGTCGCGGGCTGTGCACGAGGTCTTTTGGCGGACTCCGGGCCCCAGGCGCTACATCGCACCGCACGCGGTCCCTCAGGTTGAATCGCACATCAACGCTCTTGGTGTCCCAACCACTAGCATCTATTCTCGAGGACCAGACTCGACACCCCTCAGTTTGCACCATGGCACCTACGCGTGGCCGGTCCCAGGCGCACCAGGCGTCTCTATTGATCCCAAGGCCTGTCACATCATCATGAGTCACATCATGTTGCGTCGTGAGGATGGCAGCATTGCGAGCTTGCCCTTTCGAAGTCGCGCAAGAGGACTTCACGCTACGGATGCCGACGACAATGAAGATTTATACAAAGGCGGCTCTCCAGACGACCGGCGGTTTGTTTATTCAGCCATTGCAGTTTCCTTTACAGTCCCAGTCGAGAATCGCACCCTCTTTGGCGATTTCCTGCCCGGGGTGCCCAAAACCGAAAACGTCGTCTTCAAAAAGCTTCTCACCGTGGAAATAGACTTGCCGCGAAACGTGTTCCTCCCGCGCAAGGAGCTCGATTCGGCCAAGGGCTCAGGCGCCCTTCAACGTGCTCTCTACCCCGATGGCGCGGAGGTCTTGAAGGATCGTGCGGACATTCTTGCTCCGCCTTTCAACGCCCGCGTCACGGGCATTTATGCGACAAATGAACCCACCGCACTCATGAATAGCGCGCGTTCCCTCTTACGGGCATCCCTCTCGTGAACGTGAACATTGTGTCTGACTTATTTCCTTATTGCCGTCTCACTGTGGTCACTCGCTCGCTCGCTCGCTCGCAAAGTGTTGCGAGACCTTGTCATATTTTTCTCTTTTCAACGTGAACGCATGAATTACCTACCATCGACATTTGCAACATTCGATGTCTCTTGCACGCTCAGGAAAGCATTCATCGAACCTTTGTACCGCAAGCTTGCCCTTGTTCAGACAAGAACTTTGCCGCTCCTCTTTCACTGTCAGACCTCGCTTTCACAATTGCCCACCCTTGGGCACTCCACGTCTGCAACGGTTCACTTCTTCTTCTTCCGTGTGTTCGCTGCAGCATCGCCAAAGTTCAACCTCTTTCCACTGCAGTACCATGCCCTGCCCTGTCTTGTGCTCTTCCAATTGATGCGTTGTCGCCAAGCCACTGATCGATCGCCTCGACAGTCTTTCTCCGTCCAACGAATTCATCCTGCAAAACTTCCTTTCACGCGTCACCTCCGAAACCTGGCTGCGCGTGTGTCTAACAAGAAGAGACCATGTGTACTAGCTCCTTACGACCCGGTCAGTACCTGCACATGTCGGCGCATGCACGCACGCACGCACGCACGTAAACTAGCAAACAACCTCCGATCCTGCACGTCGTGTTCGCCGCAGCGAAGCAGCCCCGCGAGCTGGTCGCGCGGCGCCGCGAGAGCGCACGAGACGCGCAGCAGAGCGCGCAAGACCGGGGAGAGAGAGACAAGAGAAAGAGAGGCCTCCTTTTTCGAGGTATTCAATCGGTGTGGAAAACCGCGCCGCCGGCACGCGGGACGAGTCGCGAGACCCCGAACAAGAGAGGCGGGGGCGCCCCGCTGCAGGACGCCGCCGCGGACGCGCGCGGCGAGGGCCCCGCGCCGCCGCCGGAGCGAGCTCCGATCTGGCCCCGCGCACCGCCGCGGAGACCCTACCTGCGCCGGCCGTTGCGCCAAAGGCGCAGCTTCGGAAGGCGAGCCAAGGCGGTTTACGCGCCGGCGGCCACTGACGCCCAAGACCGACGCTCTCGCCGCCGCCGCCGTCGCCGCCTCCGCCTCGCGCAAGCAAGCAAGCAAGCAAGCAAGCAGGCCTGCGCTCGGCCGTGCTGCCGACCCGCACCGTCGAGGCAGTCAGTTTAGACGGGCCCGGCCGGCTGCGCGGGTCCGGACTTGCACGCACAAGGGGGGCGACGACGCACGTATTGTTCTCTCTCGCTCGTTTCCTCCCTGCCTCTCCTCAAGGCGAGCGGGCCTAGGTCGCTCGGCTCACGATGTACTTCATCGCGGTGCTTGTCAACATCGTTTTCTGCGCAGGACTGACGCTGCAAATGTTCTTTCGTCGCAAGATGAAACCCGAGCCCTTTATTGGCCTCGACGGCGGCGACCCCACGCGAGCGCGCATGCTGCGCGAGGCAAACGGACGTTTGACCGTGCTACAATCCGCAATACGAAAACAGACCCACGAGCGCCGAAGTGTGCACCGAAAGCTCGAGGAGGAGCGCAGGGTTCGCGAAAAGCTGCGCTCCAAATTAGAGGAAGAGAAGCTCCTCCGTGCCAATATGCAGGCCTCACTACGTGCAGCTCAGGCCAAGCTTCTCAAGGCGGAGGAAGAACGCGACTCTCTCCAAAGTATTGTGTCTCTCCTTTGCGCCAACACGGGCACGCTGGAAAATCTGGTGACCGAGCTACGCACAGCAAAGACGAATTTGCCCTTGCCTCAGAACATCATTGGTTTGGATACTGCACATCCCCCGGCAACAACCTCCTCGTCATCGTCATTAGCAACATCGCCCACATCATCGCATGACGACATACTCAACACCACATCACACTCGGGCAACAGCACACACCACACCTCGTCAGACGCGCGCAGTCAAGCCTCGTTTGCTTCTGTGGACTCACTCATGATGAAATCCTGCATTTCCTATGGCTCTAGTCGATACCCAACGTCGACGAGCAACGCAAGCGTGCGTACAGATGAATTTTTTGAACCAGGGACCAAACAGAGTGACCTGTACAATGCCTTTGAGACTGAATCCGACTCAGAGAGCATGTCTAATTGAGAACATTTGGCTACTTGCTTGCACAATAGACGTATGCGACGCTTATATCTCGGAGAATCTCTATCGATTTGGCCGTCTCGAGCTTTCGGGCCCAGAAAATCAATCTCGACCATTATGTAATTAATTATCAGTTCTATGTTGCTCGCTTTTCTTTCTTTTTTCAACAAACGACGACCTTGGCAACCATCGAATTTTAGGAAATAAAAATCAGACTGCAAAGCTAATCAGGGAGATTATCATCCTCGCTAGCTCAGCTCCCTTCCAATTTCTTATCCGTGGCAGCATTGCACCCCAAAACAAAATCTTTCCAAAAGGCTAACCAGGCGATCATCGACGGTTAAGTTAAAAAACTAAACCAAAGCAAGATAATACAGCAGCAGAGCAGCATCAGCAGCAAATCATAGAAAACCTCGTTTGTTGTGGTTAAAGGTGCATCTCGCGTCGAGCAGCAACTACATATCCTAAACAGGATGCCGACAGTCGATCGATCGCTTACTCCACGGTCTTGGAGCCACGGCGAATGGTGCCCCAACCGACAAGACGCCAATGCTTTTCTACGCGGCGCGAAAGGGCCACCTTCTCTCCCTCCTGGGTACAAACCGGATCCATGAGCTGGATCTTGGCCATGTCGCCGCGCATAGCGACAACGGTGCAGCCTGTGCTAGTAGAGCCAATGTTGACAAGAAGAACCTCGTTCTTTTGCAACTTGTGGACCTTGGCGCCCTTGCCACCGTCAGAAGTCTTGACGCCCAGCAACCTGCGCAAAAGATAAAAGTTGATCTCCACCTCGGTGTACACCTCGGGCAAGCTACCCGGGTGGCCGAGCACGTGGCCCACGAGGCGATCAGCACGAGTGAGCGTCGGATCAATCTTGGTACCCACACCAATGAGACCACCAGGGACGGCGTAGTTCAGATCGTTCTCCTCTGCGTACAACGAGACCACCTTGCTTCGGATGGGAAGGCACTTGACGGTTCCGTCGGCCCGCTTGTTGCTAATACCAGGTCGCACCTCGATGTCATCGCCAACCTTGAGGATGCCGTGCAGGATCGAACCACCAGCGACACCACCCTTGAGACTGTCAATGTCTTGGCCGGGCTTGTTCACGTCAAAAGAGCGGATCACGATCATGTGCGGGCTCGACGTGAAGTCGCGAGGCGGCACCGGGATGTGCTTGACCATGTACTCGCAGATCACATCAATGTTGTATTTGAGAACTGCCGAGATCGGAATAATCGGCGACTTGTCTGCAACCGTTCCGGCCACGAACCTGTTTTGAACAATTGGAACATTCAAAGTAGAACCATTTGCCCTCGCGTGTCAGTCGTTGCTCCTGCGTGTTTTCCTTCACACCCTCCCCAGAATCTCAACTCTCGCGCACTACCCAACGCCTCAAATGATCTCTCTTCCCTCTCTCTCTCTCTCTCTCTCTCTCGATTCGCTCTTCCCTTTTTCTTTTTTTTTGAAGCGACTTGTAGTGCTTCTTTGTGGTTGTATTTGCATTTGCATTAGCGTTTGGGCGGGGTGAAATGGACTCGCAAAGTGAGATCCTCGTAACGAGTCCTTGGAATCCGCCCATTAGTAGCATCTAGGCAGCGATAATGAGCTCGCGCGGTTGGAAAAAGTCCGTCGCGACCCCATGGAACAGAGAGCTGCCAATTTGACGCCCAAGGCGCGCACATTCTTTCCCATCTCTCTCTCTCTCTCTCTCTCTCTCTCTTTCGATGTATTCGGCCGACTTGTGTGACCCTCAACGTACTGTCTGATCTGCTCGTGCTGCTGGATAGCGGCGTCCTCCTTGACGAGATCGATCTTGTTCTGCAGGATAATAATATTCTGAAGCTTCATGATCTCCACGGCGGCAAGATGCTCCGAAGTCTGCGGCTGTGGGCAGCTTTCGTTGCCGGCAATCAACAGAAGGGCTGCATCCATTACAGCGGCACCGTTGAGCATGGTAGCCATGAGAATATCGTGGCCAGGGCAATCCACAAAGGAAAGGTGCCGGCGCAGCTCCCAGGTACCCTTTTCGTCCTCAAAGACGTCGGCGGTGTTGGATCCGCGCGAGGTATAGTTACCTGGCTTGGGGCAGTCCGGATTGACGCACTCGTAAATCTTGGCGTTGGCGTAACCGAGCTTGATGGTAATGTTGCGCTCAAGCTCGTTCTTGAAGCGGACCGTCTTGACGCCGGAGAGTGACTTGACCACCGTTGATTTACCGTGGGCCACATGTCCAATCGTACCAATGTTGATGGTGGCCTGGCGGCTAATCACCTCTGGGGTCAGCGGGGTCAGCTTCTCCGGCTCCAGGTTCTCCACATCCTGGAACGCGAGGTGAGTCTGCCGCACGCGTCCGTGGGCATCCCGCTCCACGTTCTCGTTCGTTTCCACGGCGACCTCACTCTCATCGACGCCCTTGACGTCCTCCGCAAACGTCACCGTCTTTTCTGCCATGATGCTCGAGCTCTGTCGCGCTCCCTTTTCCAGCTCCTTCTGCTGCTGCTGCTGCTGCTGCTGCTGCTACAGCGGCGGCTGCTTCTTCGCGCCTCGCGTACAGCTCGACCACCTTGGGCGCCGTGAAGACGACGCTGGGCCGGTCGATCGATGCCTATCTTCGTTCGACCTCGCGGGCGACTCTAGCTCCGTGGCCGCGGGGCGCGGGCGCTGTGAGCCGGGAGGGGGGGGGGGCGCGCGGCGAAGGGGGTTCCGCCTCGCTGCGTCTTCGGGCGCGCGGACTTGCCGTGCTGTCGGCGAGCTGCGCGGGCCTGCTCGCTCGCTAACTGCAACAAAGGGTCTGCGCCGCGGGCGATCCACCCGCCTTGAAGGGCGCAAAGCCACTCGACGCGGCCTAGCGCCGCCTACGCGAAACCTTAGCAGTAAAAGCCCGGATATCCTCGGTCTTGAGCGTCGGTCAGGTTTGCCTAGGGTTGGGGTTAGGTTTAGCGCCTCCGGGCCCGTTCTGCGACTGTTCCAGGAACCTCGTGTTGCAAAGAACAGCCCATGAAAGAAAGAACTTCTTGAACTTCACGTTCTCGACACGGACTCTCGGACTCGGATTCGCTCGGACGTAGATTGTCGGTGGCATGTGTAAAACCGGGTTCGATGATCCTCGAATGATAAGAATCCAGAAGACGAAGACGTTCTTGAGTTTTTCTTTCGAGGAGGGACGGAGAGCGCTTTGCGTAGCGGTGCTCTGACGATGGTACCAAGAAGGGGTACCACCAACGGACATCTTTTGATTCGTAGTAGTACGTACGTACTTCTATTTGCTGGAAAAGTTGTAAGGAGCAAGAAGAACAAAGAGCTGACAGAGGTATAGGTGATAGGTGATCCATCCTCCCTGCAAGAAAAAGGGCTTCCGATTACATGCTTGCTGGTCCGCAGCAACGCTTGATCGATCCTCTCTGTTTTTAGTAAGCAGCATCAGCAACGTTGCCCCAAGGCAGCAAACGTGCGAGCGCAGGACAAGGAGGAGGAGCCAGGGACCTCTCTCCCCTGCCTTCGCCTCTCTTTGCCGCGAGAGGCCGTATGTCGCTCGACGAGAGGGTCGAGGCGAGCAAGATGGAGCACCGTACGCAGTACGAGAAACCTACAACACTTGCCATGAGAAATAAAGCAGGCAAATTTCGTGTGCCCAAAAAACGTCATGGTCTGCCTGCACATTCTCGGGCCCGCTCGCATGCTCGAGCTGGAGCAGCGCGACATGCCGCTGCGTCGCGGCAAGACGGAAAGAAAGAGCAAAATTCCTCCTCTCACGGACCGAAAGAGCCTCAAGGACAGGACATCACCGAGGAAATGGTTCGCAAAGCAACAACAATGCGCCAGCACTCAACAGAGGAGAAGGCGCACTTTTTTGAGAAAATCACCAACCTTTCGCTGCACGGGCGCAGAATTCGCGCCATTCGGAATTTGCACATGTGCACAAACCTTCGTGTGCTCTTCCTATACAGCAATTGCATTGAGCGCATCGAGAACCTCTCATTTGCCAAAAACCTCACGCACCTATACCTCGAGAACAACCGGATCCGCCGCATTGAGGATCTTGCCAACCTCGCTCGCCTTACCAAACTATCGCTCGACGGAAATTGTATTTCTACTCTCGAGGGGCTCGAGGGATGCTCCTCCTTGACAGAACTGCACCTGAGTAACCAGCGACTCGAGCTTGGTCAGACGTTCAAGTTTGATCCACAATCTATTGCTGGCCTTGCCGACTCTTTGCAGCTCCTCACGGTTGCAAACTCCCAGGTCGAATCGATCGCGCCATTGGGAGGTCTTGCAAATCTGCAAGTTCTCAGAGCATCTCACAATCCGCACCTTGCCGGGGGGGTGGACAGCCTCGAGGAACTCATTAGGGGCTGTGTCTTCCTTCAAGAGGTTGATTTTGCCCATACGCCGTTGGCCGCCACGCCCAATTACCGTGACACGCTCATCGCCAAGTCCGAGTATGTGTCTCTTATTGACGGCAAGCTTGTGCAAGCTAACCAGCGAGAGTTTCTGCAAGCTCGCGCGCGGAGAAGGACGCTTGGTCGAGCCGTCAAACCGCATTTGGGCGCCACAGGCAAGGGTTTGACGCAGTCGCTCACCGCAAACATGGACGTCGTCGGAAGCAGCACATTGCTCAGTGGCCCGACCTCTACAACAACGAGCAGCAACAACCAGGATTCCCAAGCAAGTTTTGGTTCCACGCCCTCGGCGACGACCCACTTTACAGCATCTTCTGTACCGTCTGCCTCCTCGGGACTTGCACGCCCGCGCTTGAGCTTGGTGGCAAGACATCCGATGTCTTCACGGCTACCCTCGAGGACGTTGTCGAGTTCAGCAGAGTCTCAGTTGCTGCAGGCTTCCTTTTCAGGTTTTCTCAACGCGAAACCCGTGTCTCTTGAGCACTGTAGGTGATCGACGCTTTCCTTTGCAAGCTAGCTACTTTGCTTTTGTCGATTTCGTGCAAGCAACATGACGGAGACGATGATACGTGTGACGATAAAAAAATCTTCGCAAGGGTCTCAGAGTGCGACGTCGTCTCCATGAGTATGACTTCAAAGCTCAAACTTGCTTGGCGTCGTAGCAGTAGTAGTAGTGTGCAAATGGGAAAGATTACTTTTGTTTTTTTCTTCTTCCTTTTCAATCAGTGCCATTCAGGCAATCGACTCGTCGTCGGGGCGTCATACCCGTAAGGAGCTGGTAGAAGACTTTCATCACGCTTAGGCGGACATCTTCTTGACAACGGTGGCAAACTTCTCGGCGTGGGAAACGGCGACGTTCTTCTCGTTTTCGCTGGGCATGCGGCTGCCGTCAGCGCCGGCAAGGGTGCCGGCGCCATAGGGGCTGCCGCCATGGACCTCCTTGAGGTCGAACATGATCGGGTTCGGGTAGCCGAGGGGCACGAAGATCATGCCGTGGTGCGTGAGCTGGGACACAAAGGTGAGCGCGGTCGTCTCCTGGCCGCCGTTCTGGGTACCAGTGGCGAAGAAGATGCCGGCCGGCTTGTTGGCCAGCGACTGTTTCTGCCAGCAGCTACCAGTGGAGTCCATAAAGGACTTGATCTGGGCGGCGGCCATGCCAAAGCGGGTGGGGATGCCAAAGAGGATACCGTCCGCTGCCTCGAGGTCCTCCGGGGTCGCGATCGGGTCATCCGACTTGGGCGGGGCGCCCATCTTGCCCAGCACATCCTCCGAGAGCGTCTCAGGCACCTGGAACAGCTTGGCCTCGCACCCGTTCGCCTCCAGCGCCTCCTTCATCGTCTCCGCCATCGTACGGACATGTCCGTACATGGAGTAGTACACGATCGCTACGGTGGGCATCTTGATCTGCGCTTCTTTTCTCTGCTCGCTCTGCGTCGTTCGTGGCTTTGCTAGTTGCTACAAGGGCTCCAGGTGTTGCGGATTTGCTTGCAGTCTGCTGCGAGCTCGACCTCGGAAACTCGCGGGCAACGGCCGCGCGCTTGTATCCATCTATCTATCTTCATCTTCTCTTCCCCTGCTTATTTATACCAACTGCATCCCGCGTCCCAAGATCCGGCCTCGGATCCAGACCTGGGCGTTTCCGAAAGGGGACCTCCCCCACTGAGATTTGCCGAGAGGGCCCCGGGGGCGCGCCGCGAGCCGCCGTCGCCCGCGTCTCCTACGGTCCGGATCTACGGTTCATGGTAGGAGCTCAATAGGAGATACGCGAAACGGTGGGGGCCGCGGTCGGCGCGCACTGGGGGTTTCGGGGAAACTGGGGCAACGGGGGAAGAAGGCGAGTTTGATCGCGATCATGAGGATCATGGAGGAGGAGGGCGACGGGGAGGACGGGGAGATGGAGATGGTGGAGGAGGTCGGGAGAGAAAAAACCTGGCCGGAGAGCTTGCGTGAAGAAGAATCATTGCAGAAAGCGAGCGAGAGACGCAGGAAAGGACGCGGTCGTCGAGAACGCGCTGCTTTGCTTCGCACACGGCTCTTTATTTACGCGCCAAAGCCATCGCGGGGAAAGGAGAATCGCTTGTGAAGGCGATGTCCGTCGCAGGGCCGGGCTGCGGTAGGGATGCGATGGATGATCTTGAAGATCGAACGATCTTCGTCGCAGCTTGTCATGCCTGTGGAAAACGGCAGCCTGGCCACGATATGCCGGTCAAGGACCGTGACCCGGACGGGGATTGACCGACCTGACGACCGACTGGCGACCGACCGACCGACTGGCGTTGTCGGCCGGACGTGAAGTGAAGAGGTACGTATATGTATCGTGGCCGCGAGGTAATCGACGCACGGCGTGCGGGATCTCCGGAAGGCCGCAGCGCACCGGCCTGCAGCAGCCAGACGAATGGATGGAATGCATGTATGTATGGTGGATGCATGCATGAATGCATGAATGCATGCATGCAGGCCTATGAATGGATGCAAGAAGAATACATGCACGAATGAACGGAACATCCATTCATTCGTTGATGATGACTCATGAATGATTTACTGGATGAACCGTGCGTCGAAGAAGGCGAGCAAGCCGGACCTGAGACAGGCAGGATTTTTGAGGGAGGGACCGCGCTCTGTTCTCTTGTGGGAAAACGCGTAACCCGTGGGGAATCCGCGCCGGTCCAATGAATGCGCGGCAAAGGCGAGCACACGCCGTCAATTTCCGTGCGAGCTCCTCGCCTCCCTCAAAGCACAACGCGGACTCTTCGTTCGAGTCTTGGCCCCGCCTCCTCCATCTCCATCTCCAGCTCCATCTCCAGCTCCATAGGCCGGCCACGACTCGCTCTCCAGACTCGTCGCCCGAGCTTGCCGCGGCGGGCGCCGCGAGCGAGCCAGCTCGGAGAGGACAGGACAGGCCAGGAGAGGAAAAGCGCCGAAGCGACCGTCGCAGCGCGCGAGCGCGTCTTCTCTTCCCTCCCTTCCCTTCTCTTCTCTTCTCTGCCGCGCCAGTGGCCGTTCGTTCATCTGTCCATCCATCTATCCATCCATGCGATGATGCCCTCGCGACGAGACCTCCATCGCGCGACCACGCTCGCGCAGGCAGACTCGGAACGCGCGCGGGCAGAGCCCGACGCCGAGCGAGCGCGCGGCGCGCGCGGGCGCGGGCGGGCGCGGGCGGGCAGGCATGCTCGGGCGGCTGCAGCGGCGGAAGCGGCGGCGCGAGGGCGGCGAGGATGACGGGGGCGGCGCGGCGGCCACGAAGCGGCGCGGCGCCTGCGACTCGTGCGGCAGCTTCCAGCGGCGCGTGGACGAGGAGACGGGCGAGGAGGTCTGCGAGTCGTGCGGCGAGGTGCTCGTGCAGGCCAACCGCACGGCCGTGGACTCCAGCAATCTCGATCGACGGGAGCAACACTTCGATGACGTGGTGCTTGGCTCCAAGGTGAGACACGTCCAGCGCAAGGGCATGTCCGCGCAGATCATCATCCAAGAGCAAACTCGAAACCTCAAGAAAGAGGAACGCGTCAGGGCGGTATCAAAATACCGCAAGGCTGTGGAACGCAAGCGTAAAAGGAAGGCTGCAGGCCTACCGCCTCTGGCACGCGGTCTCCCGGGGCGTCCCGACGAGGTCCTCAGCGGGCCTGGCAGCTTGCCATCCAAAGTCATTGTCGAGAACCAGCCCCTGGGCGCACGGAAGCTTCGCCCTGACCACTACCGCATCGCCGCTGCCGCCGCAAAGCAAGTGGCCATCGTCCCGACTGCTGTGCGCGTGGAGGAAGGTGCCATCGCGAACCTGCGCATCAACACCACGGACGTGCCCGTCGACCTGACGAATTATGTGGGCAGATCTCCCTTCCGAACGAGCAAAGTTGGCGTCTTCTCAGCAACCGGACAGTTCCTGACGCGAGCAGACGTGCAAGATGCATATGAACGCGTCTTGCGTCGTCTGCTCAACTCTGCGGTCATCAGCGCCCACCAGTTCCTTGGCCTTGATGCTCGCACGCTGCACGTCGAGTCGCACTCGCTGCTCACGCGATACCTTTACCGAGTGTTCAATGACAGCGACGTCTCGCGGCTTTGTATGAATCTTCCAACCTCTGAAATCTCCTTTCTCTCGGAAAAGGCAAAGGACAAGCCGCGCGCAAAGTTCATTGTCACACCACGTCCCATTATCGCAGCTATCCTCGTGTGGTTTGCCTGCAACCGAAAAGGACTTGGCGCCCTTTTCGACGACTTTGCTGCGCTCTATGATGCTGGACATCTCGGTAGTCCGGGCACGTCCACCGAAACGCTCGACCTGCTTCCACCAGGAGGCCGGCCTGGCTTTGTCCGGGCACAGTCGTTTTCACCGGCGATCGTGAACAAGCTCCAAGCTTATTTGGGCATCAAGCTACCATCCGTGAATGTTTGCGTTCGTGAGCACAAAATTTACCTCCCGCCCCTGTACAGACTTGCCGTCCGTCTTCGTCTGGCCAATATTCGCACGCTTTGGCCAATTTTGACAGGAATCTTGCTTTCCATGCTCAACATATCTGAAGAGAGCGCGCTGCGACGCGGTCACTTCGAAGCATCGCTCCTCACGCACCAGGGGCTCTGTGCACTCATCATCTTTGCCTTCTCCACGCTCGGACGATCCCACTGGGCGCGTCTTCGCAAAGGCTGGAACCCTAGCCATCCCATTCTTGGAGGTCACCATGACGATCTTTGCACGCTGAATATCGATCGTTTGAGTCATCCACGCCATGCTGCGCGTCTGCACGGACAAATTTTGCAGTGGCGCAATACGCGATTTCATTGCCAGGGACGCACCCTGCTACACGAGCTCACGCCAGAACTCGACGCGCTCCGCGACATCACGCAAGAGAAAGCCAAGGTGCAGAGCGAGGCGTCGATCCGTAAACCCGCTAGTCAATCTCACACCGACGATGGAAGCTCTGATAGTAATTTTGGCGACGACAGCAGCGATGCGCAAAGCTCGTGGGGTGCAGACTCTGATGGCCATCACCGCGACCAAGGGTCTTCAAGCGGTGACCGACTCGTAGAGGACGAAAGCGAGTTTGCAGCCATGGCTCAGTCCCTTGCGCCCAAGAACGCTGATGCACTCGAGGATCTACGCGTGGATCGCTTTCTATCGCGCCTCCCCTATACAGAGGTTTTCCAAGATCTTGACGATCATCTTTTCCGTGCGGCGCGAATGTGGCGCGCAATCGTTCGAACGCTGGATGCTCCTCGCCCAAGCTTCAGAGACAATCTTGCGGCCACACCTCTGCGGAGTGTCCTCGACCAGTACGAAGAGCGCTACCATGCCGAGATTCAGCTTCTTGCTGATGTTGCTCAGGTCATGCACTTTGCCGGCACGAACAGGCTTGCGCTCTACCTTCGGCGGCTTGCCAAATCTTTTGATCGTTTCGCTCGCAATAAGACGGACACTTCCGCAGGTCGAGACTTGTCGAACGCGGAGACGAGGCAATTTTTGCGAAATGCCATCCGCGATATTGCCCCTGCACCCCGGCGCTTTGCGAGTGACAAGCCTGTGAGGTCCCGCTTTCGTACCTTGAAACGATACAGATTTCCTGGCGCGAAGCCGAGCGAAAAAGAGAGGCGGCGCAAGGCTCGCGAGGCGAAGAAGAGGGAAGATGAGGAGTCTGACTCGAGCTCAACGGACTCTAGTTCGTCGACAGATGTGGGGGTCCTCTCGGGCGCATTCGTTTCGGGAGACGAGACGAACTCAGCAGCGAAACTTGCATCTTCATCAAATTCGCTCTCCAACAAGCGGGTGACAAGGTCAAAGAAAGATGGCGAAAGGGACAAGGCTCGTAAGGGTGGGCGTCCAAAGAGTCAATCGTTCTCAAGCTTGACCTCTTCTTCTTCCTCCTCTTCTTCTTCTTCCTCCTCCTCCTCTTCATCTTCGGTTGCTTCCTCACCTTCTTCCTCTGCTTCGTCCTCATCTTCTTTGTCTGTGAAGTTCGAGAGAAAGAAACAAACTGGGCAGGAAGAATCGATTTCGACCTCAACAAAGGAGCCAACTGAACTGGACGAGGCGAAGAGCCGTAAACCTCGGAAAGAAAAAAGCAAGCGAAAGACCAAAGAGAAAAAGTTGGTTTCCGAAAAATCCAAGCTCTCCCAAAGAACGGAAGAAAGCAAAGCAGAATCGTCAGCCAAGAAAAGTAAGAAAAACCGTGAGTGAGCATTCTCAAGTCTTTCTGTTTTTTTTTTGTTTTTTTGTTTTTTGTGAACAAAAGCCGAACGCGCGTAGACAGTTCTAATTGTAATACGATGTATCATATCATAGCAGGATCATCTGATGGACGCTTTTGCCGCTCACGGGAAAAAGAAACGTTGGGTTACACTGCAGACAAGGGGAAGGGATCACGACTGAAATTCGCCAAAATCGAATTCGTCAAAGGGGTCGGTTGCGGATGCTGTCGCAGCAGTTTCCGGTTGTGAGCCCGACGAAACTTCAAAGCTTGACGTCGCTGGAGGCACAGAGGATGTAACAGATTCTGTGGCACTTGGGGCAAGCGAGAGACCCGCAAACGAGTCCCCCAGGTCAGGCGCAGACGACGCCGGCGCAGGAGCTGCAGCAGGAGCTGCAGCAGGTGTGGCTGCTGTAGTTCCTGGCGGCGCACGTACGCGAGAAGAAGACTTGGGGGGCTTGAGCTTGAGACTACCACCCGTCTTAGCTCCGGGCTTTTTTCGTGCAGCGCCAGAACCGCCAATATTGAGCTTCACCTTGATGGTCTCGCCTTCCTTGAGAGATCGATCAACGGCCGGTGGTGCATCCACCGGCGGCAAATCGTCACTTTCCTCGTCTCCAGCGGCAACAAGGTGTTCGCCGCGCGAGATGCGGCGAACCTCATCGTCGAGCGCCGCGCGAAGATCAAATGCGCTCTGCCGTTCCTGGAAACCAATTCCAATGTAGGCGTGACGCTTGGAGACTTCGTCCTGGACACGAATGACAAAGTATCGCGAGCTGTCAACGACACTTTGCACAAAGTAGTCAAGCTTGGACGCCGGCTTGCTCGTGTCGGTATCGAGCTTAATGGGGCAGCTCGCAAATAGCTGCGGCAGTCCGGCCGAGCTTTCCGGCAATTGCAAAATCTGTAGGTACACCTTGTCGCCTTTGCTAATGACGCGCAGCTGGCCCGTCAGCGCTGGCTTGTCCAGGTTCCAGTCTGCGGCGTGGTGTCCCCGTGACCCTTGCAGAGGCGGGATCTTGTACACGAAGACCTCCTTGATGGTCAGCAAGTGCAGCACGGTCGCCGTATCTTCTTCATCTTGAGGGCCCGTCGGCTGAGCGCCGCTCGGACCGCCGCTCATGCTGCTGCTGCTGCTGCTGCTGCCGCTGCTGCCGCTGCTGCCGCTGCTGCTCTCGCTGCTCTCGCTGCTGCGTCCGCTGCCACAGACTGCAGTGCAGTGCGCCGTCGCTGCCTTTGCCTCGACGCGATGCTGCCTTCCGCGGCTCTGCTTCGCGAGGCCTTGTATACAATGCGGGCGAAAATGGATTTCGGAAGGGACCTACCTGGCAGGCACAGGGACCCAAGCAAAAAAAAGTCCTTCGACGCGATGCCAACCATGGAGATGAGTTTGGTTAAGGGGGCGAAGGGCAACGCCCAAGCAGAAAGCAAAAGCCAAGGCCAGCACTATGCGGACGGCGAAAGTGCACGTGCACGACCGCCGATGAATGCGTCTCTGCTGTGAGTTTCGGACCTAATGTGGCGGTCCTTTGCCGCGTTCTTCTGACATCCGCTGCGTGCACGAGAGCGGCCGCGCGCGGAGGTAACAGTATTCACTCGACCGTCGAGATTCTATGTCTCTAGCGACATTTGCAAAGCGCAGGGACGCAGGGTCATTGCGCAAAAGAGCGAGGCGGAGCGAGCGAGTGTTTCGCTAGTGATGATTTTGCAAAGCAACAGATTTACGCCAAACCGGATCTCCACTACTGTCTGAAATCGACAGTCTCGACGATCACGATTCAGGCCAAGGCAGCTTGCTGGCGTGGCGTGTGGTCAGAATAAAAAAGGCAGAATGGCATTACACGCGAAAGCGCGTCGCGTCGCGAATGAGGCGGTTCCGGGGAAGCCTCATGCGTCCAGGTTTTTTCAAAGTCTACCAGTAGTTGTCAAGCCTCAGGTTTCTCGTGCCAACCCTGGGTCATGCACCTTGGTTGACATGCGCAAAGCATCAGCGAAATCAAAGGAGAATTGCATTCTGCGGCCGAGGTGTCGGAGTTTCTCCGGGGCGACTTTTTATTCCGGGAAACTTGGCACCTTTCGAGAAAGTTTGGGAAGGCATGCCATTTCGCACTAGCAGACCTTCTAAGGTCTCACAGGCCCGGACCCTACAATTCCAACAGGATGCCAACAAGTGGGGCTCCTCCAGGTCTCGGCCTCGACGCCCAGCCCGTCACAATTTCTCCGAAGGGCACTTGACATCTATCTCCACGGATGAATCCATTTTCAGAGAGAGTGGATTTCCGTAGGGGAGGCGGTGGGGTTGGACGGATGGAACAAGGTAGGCTTGCCATAAAAGGGCCGCAAACCATCCAAAAGCCTTCAGGAGCTATACATGCGATCCTTGCCTGGCCCTGAAACCCGGGATGCCAAGCCCTGGCACTGGATGCAGACTCTAAAGAGACCAAGGGAAGCCCCTGGCGACCCCTGAACACGCATGTGCATGGACGTCAAAACAGCAAAGCAATCAATGCCAAAGGCGTTGCAGGGTCAAGTCGCGCTGCATGACAAGAATACAGCCAAGCTCACCGGTAGACAAGAAAGCAGAGCGCTAAGATGGGGTCTGCGGCAGTCAAGCCGAGATCATCAAATGAGAAGCAAAAGGCGTCAGCGATGCCGATCGTAACAAGCAGCTCGAAAGAAAGCCGTTCCTCGTCGAGAAGCTTCCGCTCAAAGGCAAACTTGCGTGTCAAGGTCTTCAGAGAGATTTCAAGAGGAGCCTGCAGCAAACTTTTCGTTGGCGAAATCATTCACACAGGCGAGACTGTTGCCCTCAAGACATACATTCACTCCCCACGAGCCAGACGCGAGCGCAATAACGAGATCCTGATACTTCGATTGATCGAATCGGCCTCCGACGTTTGTGAGTTTGTCGTAACACCCAAGCTCAAGGTTGAAAAGCCTTTCATTGGCTTGGAATTTTGCGTGGCTGGTGATCTGATGCGTCTTTTGCGAAGAGGACGCCCAGGTTTGGGGGAGCTCCAGAGACTTGCGCACGAAATTGCGACGGGCTTGGCTTTTCTCCACCAAAATAACATTGTGCACGAAGACCTCAAACCCGAAAATATTGGGCTTACCGCCGATTTCCATGTCCGCATCCTCGACTTTGGCCTCTCCGTCATTGTCGAGACACCGTTGACACATTCGAATCTTTCGGATCACTCAGAGGCGACGCAGTCGCGCATTCTTTGTAGGCATGGCACTGCGCCGTATGCGAGTCCTGAGAAACTTATGGGCGAGTTACACAGCTTTGAGGTTGACTGGTGGAGTTTTGGTGTCACTTGCTTTGAAATGGCGTACGGGATGCTGCCGTGGTGGTCCTCGGATGAGCTCGAGCTTTGCGAAAGAATATGCATTGAGCCTCTTCTTCTTCCGCATTCACCTCTCCCACACGAAGAAACGCCTGAAGTGGACCGTTTCGTGCACGATCTCATTGGTAGCAAGCTCCCGAAGGAACGTCTCGGTTTCGTTGGAGGCGCGAGTGAGGTTTTGACTCATCCCTTTTTTGCAAAGGGAATTTAAATGCTTTGGAAAAATAGAAGAAATATGCAAAATTCTCACCTTTTCGGAAATGATCTCAGAGTTTTGTGCAGCGTGCTTCTTGGTTCATAGAGAAAAGGTTCTGCTCACGTATTGCTGATACATGTTGACTTTGCAATGGTCGCCTTGTGCGTCATGGCTGTTGCAGAGATTGCGCATTTTCTACGATGCGCCTTTGCTTCAGAGAGTTGCACAGACGAGGGCACCAGTGGTGGGCAACAGCTTTTCCTTTTTGATCGAGACGCTTTCCATGCTATGCGTGAAAGGGAAAGAAGATTTTGCACTGTCTTTGCTCACAATCTGGTCTTTGTGTGTAGTAGACGGTACTAGCTGTGTTCGTAGGGCACCTTGGGAAGCTGACACAACGCCGTGGGGTTGATACGGGGGCCGTCAAGAAGCGTGCCTTTCTCTCCCCTGTCACACAGGCTTGCCACCCAATAATCCATTTTAGAAAAATGAAAATCATAGATGCTAGGCCTCAACATGAACACGAACACGGCGTCTGCGCAAGCGCGACCTGGCTGGGCGAGGCCTGCAGGCGCTGCTGTCGAGAACCATGAGGAAGAGTTCACAGTACAAGCCGGTGATCCCTACAGTTGCCAAAGAGGGCTTTTCACAGGCGCCGCTTCCCAGGAAATCCTTGTGAGGAAAGCTCGACCAGGCTCGCTTCGGCCGGGCTTCAGGGCGACACAGTCTCACCACCACCTGCAAGCTATAAATTACGAGGGCCATGCAACGTTTAGCTCGAGCACGAATTCTCTGAACGCGCGCCTTGGCAGCGAGGCACGTTACTACACGGGCGCGAGAGAGCGAAACCATCAAATTTATTTCCCCCACCACCTCTTGCCCTCCCCTTCCCTCAAACCAACCGCGCATTTGCAAGTCGTAAGCGCGCGTGTCCCCCAAGTACAAGGTCAAGCGAGTCGGCTTAGGGACTCTCGCCTCGGAGCTGGGCCTGGAACTCCGCGCGGCAATGTGGCGCCGACCAGCCACCTTGGCTTCAGCGACATCATGCAACGGCTTCCCCACAAGACTCGGAGGGAGGGAAATGGATTACTAGACACCCCACCGCCCACCACGCCCCCGCCGCCAAAAGCAAAGGCCCCAGAGCACACGAGACTTAGTTCAGGCTTGCAAAAAGCCAGACATAGTCGCGATGCCTGGAGGATGGTGTCCATTGCCGGGAGGGACGCCGTCATGTTGCCTCGCCTACAGAGCTTGAAAATTGCTATACCGCAGGCCGTGGAGAGTTTGCTGGGGACGACAGGACTCTTGACAATCCACCCAAGTTGACAGTGAATTAGTTTCTTGAGCGAGTCATTGTAAGGTGCCCGAAAACAAAAAAATCCATTTGCGGAATGTTGCCAATTTGCCTCGCCCCTAAGAGGCACCCGGAGCTTATACCGCGGATTCCTGCCTTACCGCAGGTACTGAATTGATTGTTGGGAGCGTCAGAGCGCTTTGCTAATTGACAAATTTGCAGTGACTTTCTGACTGAGACTCAAGTGGAGACCGCGTTGAAGAAAGCATACTTGAAACGGTGTCGGGTAGCGCAGACGAGCGGCATCGTGACGTCGTGCTGTCGAGACGTTGACTCGATATGGGGTCTGCCGTGGTCGTCCCTGCGCACAGTTTTGGAGACCGAGGCGGCAACATCAAGGATCAATGCCCGTGTCGAAGTCTGAAATGCTTGCGCGAGCGTCGCAACTCAATCTGTGTTGGCAAAAAGCGCGTCGAAAAGTTGCAAGAGATCTCGTATGGAAGCGGCTGCAAAGTCTACAAGGCGCGATTCTATGGAAGCGAAGAGGTCTTCGCCCTCAAGATATATGACACGTCAGCGCGAAGAAGACGAGAATGTAGGCGAGAGGTCAGTGTCCTCGAAAGGCTGGCGGCCTACCGAATAGAAAGCGTCTTTGTTGTTCATCCTGTTTTCATCCACCAACAAAAGCTCATCGCCATCGAGTACTGCGCAGGAGGAGATCTCGCAGACCTCCTCGCAGAACGAGTTCCAGAGCTTGA
The DNA here is from genome assembly GCA_000818945.1 of Schizochytrium sp. CCTCC M209059. Taxonomy (NCBI): domain Eukaryota; class Bigyra; order Thraustochytrida; family Thraustochytriidae; genus Schizochytrium; species Schizochytrium sp. CCTCC M209059. Next base: position 129,846 of record KN805452.1, read on the forward strand.
GGAATTGCGAGGATTTGCCTTCGAGATTGCGTGCGGCTTAAATTTCCTTCACTCTCGCATGATCATTCACGAGGATCTCAAGCCGGCGAACATCGGTCTGACTGCAGACCACCACATCCGCATTTTCGATTTTGGTCTGTCCGAAATACTCGACGAGCGGCCCGTTATTCCGACCGAGGATGCAAAGAAACCATGTGTGCAAGGCGTGAACGAGGTAATGTCCAGACATGGCACAACGCCGTATGCGTGTCCGGAGAAGCTACGTATGCTTCCGCATGGCTTTGAGGCGGACTGGTGGAGCTATGGAGTAGTCGTGTACGAATTGCTGACAGGCCGCGTACCATGGCTTGGCAGCACTGCCGAAGAAACGTGCAAAATGATTTGCGAAGACCCACTCTCAACGCCCGAGTCAATACGAATGGAGCTCGATCCGGAAGCGCTTTGCTTTGTGCATGATCTCATCGGGAGTAAAGAGCCCCAGCACCGCCTTGGTTTCGGAGGGGTTATCCGAGAGTTCGCGGTTCATCCATTTTTCCGTAGCGTTGACTTTCGAGTTGTGCTTTGAGCGTTGACGCGCTCGAGCTCGGAGACTGAAACTTGTAAGATAATTGTGTTTGCTCGAGGGAGCGTTAGCGCTTTGCTGCGTGCGATGCGAGATGCGCTGCTCCAAGGCGCTCCAGCCATCCCAATATATATATATATATATATATTTATTTACAGGCCTACTACCAAGCCTGACTCATAAGCTATATTTCCTTTTTTTTCCGTGTGCTGTTCGTCTAGAGACTTTGGCATGGCCTTCGAAACAGCTCAAATTTCTTCCCTGAGGATGTCGAAAGCCAAACTTGTGACTTAAACGAGAGGCTGATCGACTTGTGATTGATGCTGTTGCTCAATTTCATATCCTTTCTGCTGTTGCTGCTGATGTTCTTCGAAAGGGGCGACGAGGTTTTTGAGACGTTCGCGCATCGAAGCTTCTTCTCCCTGAGATGCCTCAAATATACAGACTAGATCTCGCAAGGCTTGCTCTTCTGACGCGAGACGAGAGCGCAACGTTTCGAGACGGGCTTTTTTCTTGGCGCAAATGGCTTCGGTCACCATCCTTTCCGGGGTCATTGCGTCGTGTTGATGCGGATTCTCATTATCAGCAGATTCTGCTGAAGATGCAGGGCAAGCCAGTGCAGACCGTGTGCGCCTCCGCTCGGTGATTTGATCGAGGCGCTCAAGCGATGCGGCAACTTTAAATTCTTCGCAAACGTCTTGAAATTCAAGCTGTCGAAGCGGAAGGATCTGTTAGTTTCGAGTCGAGCAGTATGCGTTGCGTTGCGAGCACAGGGCCAAAACGCGGCCAAGGCCATCCCGCATCACTCACCTTGAGATTTCGCGGGACCTGCTCCATGAAAAGACGCTGGAAGACAAGCGTCAAGTGATGATCTTTAAATCGTTTCGAGTTTGACAAAACGTCTGCAAAACACGCCTTGGCGTCCTCCTCCGTAACCCCTCTCAAGCAGATAGCGCCGATGACTTTGTTGTACACCTGTGAGCTCGCGTTCAAAAAGTCGTCATACGTCAGCTTTGTCCTGTTTCAACCTCCTTTTCGCCCAGCAGCAAACAACTCGTGACGTCCGCCAGCCACGACCTCGATTTAGCGCCGTGCTCGCTTCGACTCTGCCATCGTTATGCAGCTTGCGAACGCGATAGCGCCCGCACGCGCCCAGGTCGCAGGGCTGCTCAAAAGCGGCCCTGCGCATCCTGTTCGCATCATCGCCGCGCCCGGTTCGCGAGGCGGCCGCGCCCTTCACGTACCTCTTTGAGGCGCTCAAAGCGCGCGGAATCTGCGCCTTCCATCGTCCCAGAGCACTCTCTCGGTCGCGGCGCAGAGCTCTTCGCTGATCACATGCGCGGTGGAAAGTCTCTTGCAGGTCTGGTGCTGCCGGGCTCCGGCCGCTGTCTCTGTCTGTCTGTCTATCTGTCTGTCTGTCTGTCTGTCTGTCGCGCGACGGTTGCAAACCAAAACAAGTGAAAAGACCATTGGAACATTTAGAACTTCCGAAACCCAAGATGGCTTCCGCTGTTTTTGCTGCGGATGGCATGCAGCGGGACAGCATGGACGACGACGCCCCTAAACATCGATCGCCTCAGCGATGCTTAAACAGTGGCATGCAAAGGCGGCAAGCCTTGGTTAACGCGATAAGGACTCTAGGGGCAGTCCGGTCGCCAGATGGTGGCGCCAGCGAGCTCCGATTGAGGATGATTAAGTGGCCTCGAAACGGAGCGGGAGACTCTCGGTCTTGCATAAAATGGAATAAAGAAGGTGCCTTTCTTCTCAAGTTCCTCTCGGTCTCTCTCGGTCTCTTGCATGTTGCGTCGCCTGAGCGACCAAGTTCCTTGTTGCTGCTGTTGCTGGCAGTGGCTGGTGAAAATGGACTTTCTCCGGAATCCATTTCCGCCAGGCCGGGCGAGGCCGGGCGAGGCCTTGCGCAAACGTAAAGGGAAAATGTGGCGGGGAAGCCACGGGGCTTCACTGTTGCTAAGACAGAAAAGGGAGAAATTCCAACTTGAGACTTCTTTCACAAGGTTGCTAGATCGCCAGAGACTTTTTGGCAAGAGAGTGGATCCACTCGTGGTGGGCTGGGCCGTCTCCGATACACCATGGAACACAAATTGAGAGGCTATACGAAGAAGAGGAGGCGTTCAAGAAGCCTTCATTGAAGAGGCAAAGGAGGAAGGAGGCCAAATTTCACCAGACCTTGAGTCCTCCAGACTCATGCAAACCCGCATCGCCCAACTCAAACCTAATGGGGTCCGCGATCGTCACCCCCGCGAGGGACTCCATTGACAGTGACGACGCAAAGAACCAAACTCCATGCAGGGGTTCCGAATGCCTTCGCGAGCAACTCTACAGTTCTCTGCGACTTGCTGATAAGTCGGTGGAGAGAATGCAGGTAATCTCTCAAGGCAACTGCAGCAAAGTTTATAAAGCGCGATTCTGCAGTGATGACGAGGGTTTCTTTGCCCTCAAGGTATACGATTCTTCGGCCCGCGGCGCTCGAGAGCGTAAGCGGGAACTGCGCGCTTTGCGAATTTTGGCTTCGAGCAAAGCAGAGTGCGACTTTGTTGTCAAACCGATATTCAACAACAGCTTAAAGAACATTGCGGTCGAGTACTGCGCTGGAGGCGATCTCGCAACTCTCTTGCTGGAGCGAACCCCAGACCACAACGAGGTCCGAAGGTTTGCGTTCGAGATAGCCTGTGGTCTTCAGTTTCTCCACATGCGCATGATCATTCATGAGGATATCAAGCCGGGCAACATTGGTCTGACATCCGATCAACACATCCGAATACTCGACTTTGGACTTTCTGAGGTTTTAGCAGAGAAATCCAGGAGTTCCTTGGAGCAAGATTACATACCTGAAGATGGAAATTTGCGTTGCGCCAATCGCGGCGGCGTTTTTTCCAGGCACGGCACGACGCCATATGCGTGTCCAGAAAAGCTGCGTGAGCTTCCTCACAGGTTTGAAGCCGACTGGTGGAGCTATGGCGTTGTTATTTTTGAGATGCTTACGGGCGGCTTACCGTGGCTCGGCTGCTCAGCAGAGGAGACTTGCAGGATGATCTGTGAGGACCCACTCGTTGTACCTAGAGCACTCCAGAATGAAGTTGAACCTGAAGCTCTCCGCTTTGTGCATGATCTTATTGGCATCAAGGAGCCACTTCATCGTCTGGGATATCGGGGAGGTGTCAAAGACTTTGAGAGTCACCCATTTTTCAGCGCTTGTACTGAACATTAGCCTACCTAAGAAGAGCTTTGTGCGCAAGCATGGGGCGTCATTCGAATCTCTCCTGTAATTTTCTAAAAAATTAATGTACTATACCATGTGAACCGTTTTCTTAGCTGTTTCATTGAGCGCAGCAACTTAGGTTTGTGCACCGCACCTGGCTTTCTATTCGTCTTGCTTACTCTTGTGCAGTTGATTTTCGAATTTATCCAAGAAAGTGGCTGTTTCATCATGATGTTCCCGAAGCGACCTCGAGACCTCGTATGGGCGCACTGGGGGTGGGTATACAGACGAGAACGGACGCGCACTTGCATTTCCATTCTCCATGTCTGGTCGACTTTTCATGGCGCCAACGTTCAACGTACTTGCAACAGCGTGCTCATCTCATCTTCTCCTTGCCTGCCTTGTTCATCCCACCAGCAGTCCTGCAGGCTCACAAATCACCCAATCACTTGCTTGCCAGTGGGAAAGCCTTGCAGAAAGCCTAGGCCCCAACGTGGACAAAATAAACAAAGAACATCACACATAACTGTTCCCGTATAGGCCCTACTTTGGGCTTTCCGACGGAGGGATGGAAGGACTTCGCACTGTACAGCCTGTGATCCAAAGCATACCGCACCTGCGGGTGACCGGCGGGGTTTCAACGGAACTCCCAAGGGTTCATATTTTATTGCCCCCCATGGAAAGGCCACTTTTTTTACCAAGGGAGAAAAGGAAGGGAAGAGAATGAGAGGGATACTGGCAAAGCTTTAGCTGTAACGAGATGCCGTCGCAGACGGTCTGTGTCGGCTGTGGCCAGTCTCTAAGCGGCGCTAATTGGGACACATTTAATGTGTCTTTTAGACCTATTTCCTCCAAAATGATGAAAATTGGTGGCTGTGGCGAACTTAAGCCTTTCTACGACCCAGCAGTTGCG